>APFE030208840.1:0-72604 GCA_000404065.3 Pinus taeda
CCAAAGTGGCTGACAAAGACACTTGAAAGTGTTCATCTTGATGAGGTTGGAAAAATAGGAACTAGAAATTCAAACCGGAAAAATGGAGGTGATGTAGATGACTCTAATTCACCTGTTGATATGGATGTTTCTTATGATTGTGAATTGAACTTGTCTACATATTTTGAACTAACTTCCTTAAAATAAGCTGCTTCTCATGATGAATGGAAAGAAGCGATGCAAAAGGAGTATGATGCCCTCATAAAGAACGACGCTTGGAAGCTGGTTGATCCTCCATTTGGAACCAAACCAATTGGCTGCAAGTGGGTCTACAAGAACAAGTACAAAGCTGATGTATCACTTGACAAGCACAAAGCTAGGCTTGTGGAAAAAGGTTTTGCACAGAAGGAAGGGGTCGATTATGAGGAAACTTTTTCCCCCATAGCAAAATGGGCCACCATCTAGACACTCTTTGCACTAGCAGCTCAGAACTGTTGGAAAGTCCATCAAATGGATGTAAAAACTGCCTTCTTGAATGGAGATCTAAAAGAAAATGTTTTTATGTCCCAGCCTGAAGGATTTGCTATGAAAGGACATGAACATAAAGTATGCAAACTTATGAAGTCCTTGTATGGCCTCAAACAAGCACCACAAGCCTGGTATGAAAAACTAACTGAGCATCTTCCGAAACTCAATTTCAAACATTATGATCTTGATGATGCAACTTTATTTGTCAACAAAGTTGGCAAAACAGTTGTATATCTTGTGGCATATGTAGATGATCTTTTGATGACAGGGAACAATGAAAGCTACATTGCATCCATAAAGAAGGAATTGGGGAAAAGTTTTGAGATGATTGATTTGGGCTATGTTTATTACTAGCTTGGTATTGAAGTAACCCAACATCTGGAGTCCATATTTCTTTCTCAAAAGAAATAAATTCGAGATATGTTGAATAGGTTTGGCATGACAGAATGCAATCCTCTTACTACTCTAATGGAACAAAACTTAAAGCTCACATGTATTAAAGGAAAAGAATTTGAGGATGAAACAAAGTATAGATAGCTTGTAGGAAGTCTCAACTACCTAACTACTACCAGACTAGACATTTCATTTGTTATTGGAATCCTCTCCAAGTTTATGCAAAAGCCTTGTGAGGGACAATGGTCTGTTGCAAAAAGAGTTCTAAGGTACTTGAAGGGAACTCAAGACTTTGGAATCAAGTATACACAGGTGGATGACTTCAGTTTGATTCTTTGATTCAGACTTCGATGGAGACAAAGAAACTGGGGTATCTACTTCAGGATATGCTATGAGTCTTGGATCAGGAGCTGTCTCTTAGAGATCACGCAAAAAATCAGTTCCAACAGATTCCACAACAGAAGCAGAATACGTGGCAGCAGCTGAAGTAACAAAATAAATTATGTGGCTTAGGAAAATTCTTGAAGATTTGCAGGTAAAACAAGTACAATCAACTCCACTCACGATTGACAATACCTCTGCAATAAAGTTGGCCAAGAACCCAAAGTTCCATGATCGAACGAAGCACATCAATACCAAATATCATTTGATTCGACATCATGTTGAGGCCAAAACAATCCATCTCCGTCATTGTTCCACTAATGAGCAAATTGTCGACATCTTCACCAAAGCACTTGGAAGAGAAAAGCTTGAACGATTCAGAATGATGCTTGGACTCACCAACATCCCTTCAGATTAAGGTGGGGAATGTTGACACCTAATCATCAGGATTGGGTGAATAAATAAAATCAATGTAAATAAATAATAAGAGATATGAAGAGTCATCGGGAGATGAAGTGAACAATCTCCCTCATGTATATAATAAAGATCAACCTAAAGGAATAATATGAATTGATTTGTGTTGAGGAGTTACTGCCTGGTCTGACAGATTGAACAATTGTTTGTGGAAGTTTCTCCAATTGGAACTTCAATAGTGGTTGGGGTGAGTATATATCTACTAATGTTTAATTTTGAATTATCATTGGGAATAATTCATTTATATAAGGAGTTATATTCGTGAATGGACTTTGCAAACAAAATATTATATATCTTGAACTAATTGCATTGTATTCCCCTTCTCCATATTGTGATTATTGTAGTTGTCGCTAATAATGTTCTTGTTGTTAACATCTTCTTGTGAATTGAAAGCTCATTTTTTGTTGTTTCTTAAAGTTTCCTGGTGGAGTCAACAACTTTTGTTTGTTATTGTTGGTTTAACTTTTTCCATAGAAATTCAATCTTTATATTTGACATTACCTTTTCTTGTTGTTTGGATTGCTTGATGCAAATTATAAGGCTATATGCAAAGAAGCATCTACGCATGATCAACATTTTAGAGCTTATAGTACACACTATGCAAAATGCAAGTGTTCCCCTTGGGACATGGAAATATATAGTTGTATCATTGTTATACCAATTTGTAAATGCATGGAAGAAAACTAAATTTTCTTATACATAAATATATATGCATTGTTAATATATAACTATTAGGTTATTGAGCTTTGAGGTGTTAATTATTGATATCAACATATAAAAATATAAATATGATGCTAACTTTAAGCTTTGTGAGGCTTGAACTTTAGTTTCCATTCATTTATGTCTTAGTAATTGATATTGCTAAAACTTGGTGATGTCTTGCAATATATACAAATTGTATATTAAAGGGTGAAATGTTTTTTATATTTCTCTATAAGGTGTAATGTACTTTAAGATGAGAGCAATTCTTAATATTATTTTTCACTTGCACAGTAGTGCATTATGTGATTATATAATTTTTATGATCACAATAAGTATGTCACTTACCAAGGCTTTATTGATTCCTTTCATATTTGTCATTTGTATCATCATTTTCTTCTTCTTAAAGCGTCATTTGTATCATCATTTTCTTCCTTTTAAAGCGTCATTTGTATCATCATTTTTTTCTTCTTAAAGCACGAATCATAGGTGAATATAAAATGTAAATGTCATGCTTTTGTAAAATGAATTGTGGGTTAATGAAAAATGTCGAATGTATGCCCTTTCACTCAAGTGATTTTTTTCAAGTTCCAAGAATATTGCACAATCACTTTGAAGGACATAACTTGAAGTGTGTTTTAGGTATGTATTGCTTGTTTTCTAGATATTGGTGTCTTAATTTATTTGCACTATGTGAACAATTAATGTGGGATTATTGTCACGCATATTTTATGTTGTAATATTATTTTGAATGGAAAAAAAAATTGTTGATTAAAATGATTTTATTATTTTCAGTGATTGCTTACCACACTGTGTTATGTTAGAAGCTATAAAATGTATAATATATTCTAGCACAAAGCATTTTAAGGGTGCTACTTTACACTATCAAACACATTTTTTTTGTATATACAAAATTGATCATGAATACAAATTACAAATCTTGATCATGGAAATATTGATCATAGAGATCTATAAAGATCTTGTAGGAAAAGCCAAAGCTCATTACTCCAAGATTCACCATAGCTCCAACCTTCTAAGGAATCTCCTACTTGATTATGCTTTTGTATAATTTCTTTTGTATCTCTTGTAGACATTGTTATCACTTGTACTTTTGAGTCTACTAGCTTGATTCTTTGTAGATTCTCTAATACCATTGAACAACCAAACAGCCTTACTTTTTGGAGTGTTTTGAGATTCAAATAACTTTCTGGCAATGTGTGTAATGTTTCACATTTCATCATGGTAAATACTTTGAGCATAGGCATTGCCCAATCTTCTATTAATGGTAACTCCTCTAATTCATTTAAATAAGCTAATGAAAATATTTCTAATAAAAAAAAATGCTCCAATCTCACCAAACTCTTTAGGAAATTTCCTTAACTTTACACAATTAAAAATATCTAATCTCTTCAAACTCGTGAGCTTATGCAAATCCGGAAGGTCTTCTAACGTAGGACAATTCCACAATTGAAGATGCATCAAATTGTGAAATTCGGAAAACTTACTTTCCATCTTAAGCACGTGGGAGCACTCTAAAGTGAACCTTCTCAACTTGGACATGTTGAATATGTCGGCAGGTAACTCTGTCATCGATGTCAGCTGCAACGCCAGGGTCTCCATTTGAACCATGCTCCCCAATGTCCTTTCACTAATTGTTTCTCCGTTGTTTGGTAGACGTAACACTTTTAGTTGTGTTAGACTACTCAAATCCGCAATGGAAGCCACTTTTTTCCATCTCCTCTTTTTATCACGTGTTGCCCACACGTTACTGCACTTTCTCATGTCCAACGACTGCAAAGAGGTAAGTCCTGAGAAGCTACTAGGCAAACATTGCAAATCACCACACCTATACATGTTCAGATACATCAGGCATCTCAACCTGTCGATGTCAGATGGTAATTCTGTGATGCTGGACTCAGAAAGGCTAAGTATTTGGAGGTTTGGGAGAGCTGTGATAGATGCAGGTAGCCTTTTGATGGGCACGCCTACTAATCGGAGGTCTGCTAGTTGTTTTAAACAGCCCACACTCTCTGGCAATGACTGTACTGACGTCCCACCCAAATCAAGAACCTTGAGAGAAATCATACTCCCAATCACCTTTCTTGGAATTTCTGTTAATTGGTTCCCCGCCATCAACAGTGCACAGATTTTTGGATCTCTCCATGATTCTGGAAGCGAACTCAATTGGTTCCTGCCCAACAAAATCCGGGTGCGGCCTGAACACTCATTTTGATTAAACACCTTCAAATGCTTACCTGTGCGGCAGTCAAAAGTTTTCTTCCATCTCAGCAATGTGTATGCCCAAACCACGGATGACGTCATGCACCCTCACATAGGTCACGCGCCCATCGATGTCTCTGAGCATGGGTTCTACCAAACACCGATCTGCTAAAACCTTCACATAAATTCTTCCCATCTCGAATGGGTTTTCGTGGCCAGGCTGATCTTGCAGCTTCTTTCTTGCAAGCAGACCTTCTCCCAGCCACAACGGAATCAACTCACCCTCGACCTTAACAATTTGGTCCTCTGAGAAGGCAGCAGCTAAGTAGAGAAAACACAATTGCAGATTGACGTCGCCGAGAGAGTCGTAACTCCACGTTAAGCGATCATACAGATCCGCATGTTGTTGGCTCTGGACTGCCAATTCCCATTCCCGCGCATCAGTGATGCCTGCCATTGACCTCCCTATTACTTTGATCGCAAGGGGAAGCCCTCCACATTTGGCGCACACAAGCCTGGCCGTTTTCTCGTCAATGTTTGCAGGGGCATTTCCATCATTATATGGAAAAGCGTGATAAGCAAACAATTCCCAGCTCTTTTCTTCTACCAGATCTGTCATTGCTATCAAAGACTTCTCTGAAACTCCCATCTCCAGCAGTGCTCTGTGATTCCTTGAACTCACAACAATGTTGGAGTGGGAGTAATGGATGAGCAGGGCCACACCTAGTTCCTCCAGCAGTTTCCCACCGTCTCCCCAGACATCATCTAAGAAGAGGGCAAACCTTTTCCCCTGCATTCTCTGGTTCAACCAGACTTTAACATCCTCTTCCGTCATATTTTGAGGCAAATCTACATTTTCTTGAATTGTGATTTGTCTACAAAGATCATTCCTAAGGCTTGGAAAGGAGGGAGACTGTGAAACAGTCAGCCAAAGAAACAAACCATCGTTAAAGAAATCCCTCACCTTTGGGCAGCCGAAGAGTCTCTTCAGAAGAAGAGTTTTGCCGGATCCACCCTTCCCAACAACACCAATGCGGGAAAGAGACTTGACATCTGCATTGATCAACCACCCCTCCAGAGTTGTAAATGCTTTCTCTTGTCCGACTATAAGGGGTTCCCCGATTAAGAAGCCGCCCGCAGGTGGAGCAAGACCTTCAGAGATGGTTGCAGAAGTGCTGCTTGAAGCTGCGCCGCTTTCTCTCCGAATGGCCATCCGCATCTGCTGCTGTAGTTGGACTAAAGGAACATATTTCAGATGTTTTTCAATGTCTGAAATCAAACTAGTGATCCTCCTGCTAGTTTGATAGCGAGAAATTACATCACACTTTGGTATAATTGAGCACTTTTGGACAATTGCTAGTGCTTGCTGGAGAAGCGCGTGCAAGTTTGAAACCCATGTATTAATGGCTGAAACATTAATATCACTTCCAGCAGTGGAATTTCCCCTCCTGCTATTTAATTCCAGACGGCATTGATGGATATCCGTCACCATAGGCTCGATTGTGGTAACCACATCTCTCAGAGACTCCAACTCTTTCTTGCAGCTGACTGCAATGCCAACGTGGTGAAGAATCTGGCTGACTGCCATGTCAATGCCGACACCGATAAATCCAGAGAGGAAACCAGGATCAGGCATGATATGATATGATTTTGTGACACCAGTAATATATCCAATCCCTCTTATAACACAACAGAAGCAGTGACAGAGGGCTGAATATATATTTGAAAATCTCAAAGCTAAAAAAACTTTGCTAACGAAAGCGTTGAGCCAGTGAGAAATTGGAGCAGTAATTCGAAAATCTCAAAGCTAAAAAAAACTTTGTTAACGAAAACCTTGAGCGTGTGAGGAAGGCAGCAGAAATCCAATTGGAGCATTAATTGGAAAGCATTCGTAAATGGTATGTTGTGATGTTGCAGACTACTTATAGGAGTGATGATTGGTTCGATTGAGATTGCATTACAATTTTCTTTTCCTCTGGTGAAGTTTGGAATAAAGAAGAGGGTGAAGTTTCGTATCCAAGTGAGTGGTGGAGGCACGTTGGAATAATTGTGTGGGTGTGTAAAGACGAGCATAACACTGTTTATTCAAAGAGGGATGCGAAGTTGGAATAATTTTGTTGGGTGTGTAAAGACGAGCCTAACACCTGTCTATTTAAAGAGAGATATTTACTTCATCTTTACCCCACCACCATAAAGATGAGCATAAAAGACATTCAAATAATTGATCGCTGGTCTTTCTTTATGTAAAGAGAAGCATATTTGTATTCTTTCTTTTATTTTTCCAAACGAAATGAATTGGATAACTTTCTTAATCTGAGGGGAATCCCGAGATCATATCTAAGTAGCATATGGATATCCATAGCTGTGTGTAGAGAAACATAAGCATAGCGGTATGCAAAAGATGAAAGATGTTTACTTCACCGACAGTGGAGCTTTCTTACCCCCACCCTATAGCTGAGCATAAGAGACATTCATATAATCAATTGGTAATCTTTCTTTATGCAGGGCAAGGCATATTTCTATTTAAATTCCTATTCTTTCTTTTCCCACGAAATAAATCACACAACTGTTTTTCTTTAATATTGTAAAGAGAATCTTGAGATTATATTTCTTTCCAAAAGATTATATTTAGTTTATTTTGAAGAGATTATATTTAACTAGAATATGCATAACCATAGCTTTCAGAAGGCCCACGGGGCTTTGGATTGACGGTGAATGGGTGCCTTGTTAAAGCACTCCTTGCGATAGGTCACCGGTTCAAATCCCCCGTGGGTACTTAGGTTAGTCTTAACGTAAAAAAAAACCATAGCTTTCAGAAAAACACCTAGTGAAGGTAACTCAAAATGTTTTCTATTTTGTTGATTATAATTTAATTATATATAAAATTTTATTTTACTATGTGTTTTGAATATATATATATTTTTAAATTTTGTCCTTTAATTATTTTTTATATAATTAGTTGTTGACAAGGATAAATGATTCAAAATAATTATAAAGATTTTTTTTAGATTTTACACTATTTGGGATCAAAGACATATTTAGATTATTGTGATATTGTCATAGCCCAAGCAATGTAAAAATAATTAACAAATTATTTACTTGTAATGTAATACAACTATCCTAATTTAATTCAAGTTGAAATTAAGATAATGATCGAACAAGCAAATAGATGCAACACATTTATTACTATTGAGAAAATAATGAGTTGTTTCCAATACAAGTACATTGACTATACCACTAACTAGTGCAAATGCCAAAAAGTCAATAATTGTCACAATTAGCACTTGTTCATTCAATTGAGAAAGTGATATCGAGACATAGACTAATTGCGTAAGGGAATGTTGATCATCACATAGATAAGTCCATTAACGATCAATAAATCTACTCACATCACATATACATGAACAAAGTTAATATAGAAAACTCATAAGCAAAATTATAGCACATGCTAGAATCAATCAATCTCTCCCCCTTTGACCTTATAAGCTTCTTGATATTATAAAAAATTACAAAGTATAAGTTGCTCAATGTCCTCCTTTCTCTACTTTTCCATTTTGTGTTCTTGTGTACCATTGCTCTTCTCGTTTTGGTAGTTGTTTGATGATATACAAACATAATAATAATAAGTGAAGAATCTAACAAGTAAGACAAAGTAAAAATACATCACAAACAATTATCAAGAAAAGAGAAAGCATCCTAACTATTGCCCTATAAATTTCTCAACATGGTATCAAAGCTAAGGTTGGCTAAGGGCATAATCAATATCTCTACTACACTGAAGACGTTCCTAAAGAAGCGTATAAAGGTGGCAATTCAACTCAAGAAGGACATCAAAGAAGCATGGGATCTCCTATTTTCTTCTAAGAAGGAAGTGACCAAGACATCTACAAAGGATGAAGGATTATCTCAGCTCTCGTTGGCACATTTCAAGATGAGAATATTTGGGTGATAAAAAATGGAGCATCAAGGCATATGACTCGTCAAAATAAGTAATTAAAGACATTATCAAAAGGGATTTCTAAGTCTTGTATCGCCTTAATTTATACAACATATGTTGCAAATTCAACAATGTAGAGGTGGAAAATATAAACAATTTTGCTATTATACAATAATATGAATAGACAAAAGTTCAATGCAAAATTCCTAGAATGTTAGACTTCTTCTAGACCCTACAATTTTTACCTTGAAATTGATGAAACAATAGATAAAGGGTCAGTACCAATTGCTCCTAACAATACTAGAATAACCACTGCATAACTAATGCAGTGACCAACATAGTAATAATGCACTCCAAAACTAATACCATGCATGCTCCTTGATTTTATAGATGCCTAATTGTTGCAACCTAACTCTAATACCAATTGTCAAATTGTCATATCCATACTAATCCATTTCTTTGAAAACTTTTTCTTTAAATGAATAATCTCAAAAGAATTGGTGCCAACCTTATGTTTAATGCCAATGAATTTGATCAAAGAATATTGATTGTTATACGATTCATTAGAGTTTATTGTTTTCTAGGATGCGATTGGTATGTGTCATATAAATTGTTCGTAAGAATGATTCAAATTCTATTTCTATTAGTAGACTTCTTATATAGAGATACCAAAGGAATTTTTGGACCCCATATTCAATCTATTATGGACCTTGTTTAAAATTTATAAGAAAACAAACCTATGTAAAATTTCTTTTGGAATTATAAATTGTATTCATTTCTCAGCCCATGCATTGGTGAAAACATCAAAAGAAAAACAATTAGATAATTCAACATACATTGGGTATTACATAATAGAGGGATAATGACAATGATTTTCTATTCTCATCAAGGAAAGTCAAATGGGAAAATGAATCAAATAGACATTTCCATTGCTCCAATCATTTTTCCCACTATAATGGAACAACCATTTACATTGTTTCAATTATCTTTCATATGGTTCATATGAACAATTCTTTTAGGTGCAACAAAACATGTTTGAATCTTGGACATATTTCTTGATTGCTTACAATGTGGTTTGATAAATGGAATAGTTGTCGAAGTCTTATTATCAAGGTAGATAATGCGGTTGTCATTTTTTCATGAGATGATTGTGACCTTTTCCTTACGCATGGATAGAGTTTCATGTTTGTCTGTATTACGTGTATGTAAACCCCAAGGAATTAATTCATTAAAAAAAAAAGTCAAACAAATTTATACACAAGGAAGCTTTGACAACTAATGTGTGTATGAACAAATTCAAAGTGTTTAAATTTATTTTAAGGTTAGGAAAATCTACCCCAATATCCTTACTAGATCAATCTCAATGCAAGCATTGAAGAGCCCAATTATAGTATGAAAATATGTCAGACGCATCAAGACCTTCATCAAAATCATAGTCCATATCAACTTTTTGAAATAAGTTGGACAATTGAAACAAACTTTGATACCATATGTAATGATCATGAATAAAAACATACAAATTTCGTACGTAAATCAATGTTATTAACAATCAATACAAAATATCCAACTAATTAGAATCTAATTTACAAAAATATGAGAAAAGAAGACTTACTAGTAAATGTTGAAATTGTAGCAAAAATTGCTTCATTTGACTAGTGCCTTAGTCAAATGGAGAAAATTTGGTTTTCCACATTAGCAAGATGACTTGGATTGTTGTTAGCTAGAGTGACATGGCCTTGTATCCTAGTTAGATCAGCTAATTCGAGTTTGTAGGCTTGGAGTAAAGTTGTGCATGTAGTGATTGCTAAAATTTAGCAATCTAGTTCACTTATTTTCAATTGAACTCAGTTAATTGAGCTCAAGTCATTAATTCAGTTAGTTGAAGGTCAATTGAGTAGTAGAACTGTTGCTAACTCACTGATCTCTTAGTTAACTAGTCAAGTAGCTAAAAATAAACTTAGTCATGCATGGGATTCGAATTACCTAGTTGAGTGGATGGAAAAGGCACATTTGTAGTTATAATTGTATATGGTTGAGTGTACAGTGCTTTTGTGACCATTCTAGGGCTAAGATGCCACAACCCAAGGGCATATATGTGGTTAAAACTAACAAAACAAAAATGATCATATGTATTTAGATATTTAACTAACATAAAATTAAAAATAAATATTACATTTTATAAATTTTGATTTTTTTTTACATGCTTGGGGTCGTCCTATGGTTGAGCGGGCAGGAAGGTTTACTTTAGGTAGAATGCTTGGTACCAATATTCGTGGACATAGCAGTCATTGATCCTTGAGTTCTGTGAACCACTAGAAAAAAATAAAAATAAATAAATAAATTTATATAATTATATATATATATATATATATTATTTATTATATATATATATATTATATATATCTAATTTTTTTTATTATATATTAACTTATTATTGTATTTTTAAAAATTTTGAATGATAAAGTCCTCACGGTGGGTGTTTACAAAGAGTCGCTCCTTGCAATTCAAGATGAGATTCACTAGCATAAATGGAGAAGGAAAGTTTCCTTCCAAATGGCAACTTGCATTGTCTCTTGTACATAACACCTAGAACAATGTGAAGCTGTCTGTGGGAGCCTACGTTGCATCTACAATCGATTGTCTAGAACTTCGGAGCAGTACAATCGATTGGGTCTCGAATTGCAGGGGAATTTTGAAGTCATTATGGAAAGAATTGGAGAGTGACAACAACATAATGCTAAGGGGTGGTTGGCCAAGGACAAACACACAATGCTCAATGCTTACTACATGCATATAATCCATCAACCATGGGTAGCAGGAAGTCGTTGTGGTGTTGCTAGCTCTAAAAGGTTATTCCATGGAGACTTTGAGGAATGCAAGATTGTTGATCTTTCAAGGCTTGAAACTTTTTAGATGGATAAATCCACTCACTGGAAAAATTGCAACAGTCATCACCTCTATATGCTTGGTTTATCGTTATTTCGATTTGGAATTTTGGTTCAATTTTAGAAATATTTCTTGTTGCATTGAAATTAGATTTTGGATTTGTGGGCTTCTAATTTTTTATCCCTTCCTCAGGAATGACTATTTTGGAGGGCTTATTTTTTTCACCAAAGTGAATTCTCATCCTTCCCCTAGTCCTCATCTCCTCCTTCATTCTGACCCCCATACTTTATCTCCTCTCATGCCTCCCTGATCTCATCCCTCTAATTTTACCTCTCAAGTGCTCTAGATATTGATTATTCCTACCTCTCCATCATTTTTGCCTTCCTGCTTGATTCTATCGGTACTCCTTCCACTTCCATTTCGTGAACCTTTCACTTGGTTCCCCCTCTTTGTTTCAAGGCTATCATTATAAGCACGTGACGACTATCCACTCTTCAACAAAGTGGCATACGAGGGTGTCTTGGTCTCTTCCCTCCTTCAAAGTATAGTCCCTCTTCATCCCACCAAACTTGAGCCAGGTAGTAACTTGAGCAACAATGCAATGCTACAGGGACATAATCCCTATAGTTGTTCAAAAAGCCATCGCAAACATGGAAGAGTAGGTTCAACAATCAAGATGCTACATTCCTAATAGACATGTGGATGAAGAAACCAAGGACTAGATCCCTGATGTGGGGAATATACTAGAGCCAAGTCTACCTCTTTACATGCATTTTGTTTATCTCTACTGGCACATAAAGACCCTAATGGGCAAAGCCCTAACTGAAAAGACAAATACATAGCAAGAATTGATCATATGCATGACAAAACTATTGGACAAAGTTGATAGGTTCAAAAGAAAAGTCACATTCCTTGCCAAGAACCCAGCAAACCTTGACTTTTCCTCTGACAAAAATAGTGAACCATAGCCACTAGTTCAGACGGATACTGTTGCAAGACGAAGCCCAAGCAAGCCAATCACTCGCAACAAAACCTCTTTTACATTAATGTTATCAGTATGCCCATTAGTATGAAGTTTATTTTCTTTGTTAGAAATAGTTTCACTTTATCATATTCTCAAATAGTGAACAATATTAACAATAAAATTTTAAATCTATGCTATTGTTTTGGTTTCCCAAGCGGCAGAGTAGTAGACAGTGACAATTGTTTGTATCAATCTTTTTGCAAGTAATATGATTGTCCTATCTTTAAAAAACAAAAGAATTATAAAGACATGAAATTGTTCTATTTTTTTAAATATAGAAATTTTGTCATAATTTAGTTGTCAATCAGTGGTAGAGGTAGTTATCACTAGTTGCTATCTACCAATGTGGTTATATCATTGGTGTATTTCAAGGAAAATCATGTTACTTGGAATTATTCATGGATGCTCTATAACGAGGCGGGTTTTAAATCTTACTAAATATCTTTAAATCTTGAGTCATTAATTTATTTCCTTGCATTGAAAGAAGAAAAAGGAGTTCTCAACGATGTAAAAACAATTTTAAGTCATATTTTATAACCAATAAAACTATTTTACTGATGATGATGATTAACATCCATTAAGATCTATATGGTCAATAAGGTAAAAGATTAATCACAATTCTTCAAAATTTCATTTCTATGCACAAAGAGAAATGAGAGAAAAATCTCCAGATCACCATAGTTTTGTTGAGTTAAAAGATCAAACAAATTGATAGTGTGATAAATATTTGAAAATTACAACTTTTTTCCCCCGATCGGGGTGTGAGTTGGCTCCATTGGGCTTGTCCTAGCCCATTGATTAATGCGTATCTACCGGGATTTTCCGGCCTTCCTCCGCATGCATGCTGCACTTGGGGAGGTGGTGGTGTGCATGCGTAGTTTAATGGCCCTCCTTGAGGGTGGTAGAGTTATTATGAAAAATGTTAGGGTGAAATTTCCCTCCGGCTTGCTGGATAACTTTTTTTGTGACCTTAGGCTTCTAAGGATTTGGTATGAGCTGGTCGTTCTAGATAACTTGTGATCTTTGTCTACTCCGGGTCTTAGTAGCTGTCACTGGTATGTTTTTGCCCTTAATTTAGCTTGGTCTGCATGTATGGATCAATGTATTTGCCCTTCCAACAATGAGTTGCAAGGTCTTGTGGTTTGGTGGCATTGGAATTGGAATTACATGGAGCACGACCTCAAATGATTTCTGGTTTGGGTTGTCTTTGGTTTTATATGTCCTGGTGTCTGTAGTGTATGGGATTTGGTTGTCCCGCATGGGTTCCTGTAGAGTTTGGTTGGTAGAATGTTTCGTATGTGGCGGTATTCCTTACTCGGGGAAAAGTGAATCGGGAAGGGTTTGGGTCTGTGGTAAATTTTGTCTAGTTCTAAGGTATTCAAGCTTTGGCCGAGATCAAATTCAAGCCTTGGTTGTCTGCAGCCTCCACCATGACCTACGTCGTTATCGAGTCGAGGTTAGGAGAGCCCTGTTGGACCATTTTAGGGTCAGTCTGGACTTGTTGGATAAGGTATGTCAGGTATGGCGCTCTTGCCTGGTTGTGGGACAGTCCTGGTCACGAGGCCACTCTTGGCTTAATTCCTGTCATCATAGGATTGATTCTGGGTAAGCGAGCTTGGTTTTTGTAGGTTGGGTTCTTTATATGGGGTCTCAATGGAAGGGGTTTTTTGGGTTGCGGGCTTAGGGTAGGATTTGGCCCAAATTCCGCTTCCTTTCTTTTTGTAACGTTCTGCTCATGGAATCGAAAAATTATGTGATGCACTTGGATAATTTAGGGGTCTTGAATGTGGATGGTGTTGTTAGTCAGTTTAGGCCCGTCCATGGGCAAAGGTGGAAAAATGGTAAAAGTGGAACCATTAAACGGTGTTGGCAGCCAGTTGATAGTAAGATTCAGAGTGGGTTCCTTACTTGGTTGGTTTCATTTCATATTGCTTTAACAAGTCTGAAGAGTTGGAGCGACCCTTGGTAGCATTGGGCATCTAAGTTGCGACCTTGTTCAGGTCGACCTCCAGAGTTAGACACACGACACTCTGTCAAGCAAAAGTAAAATCATGGTCTGGGCTGTTGGTAAAGGTAAGAATGGCCGCGGGGGCTGAGGCCACGGGAAGCAGAAGAAGGCCTCCCCTTCTAAGACTAGTCAACCCAGTCCTTTCGGGGGAGTGGGTCGGGGACACAAGTCGACCTCTCGTATAATTTAGGAAGCGACTCAAGCATATCATGCTAGTAGCTCCAACCCGGTCAAGCAACTTATTGTCGATTAGGAGGTTGAGATTCGACAGACCGAGGAGGATTTTCAACTTGAAGTGGACAAGTGGAAAACTGTGATTCGGGACCATGCCACACTCATGGTAGATCATCTCAATACAAGTAGAAAATCCATTTGTTTTGGATGATGAAGAGCATTCTGGATAAAGATTTAGAGCAGTTTCCTCCTGACATGCATTTGGCCCCTCATGGACACCCATATTACACCAAAGGATTTCAAAAAATACAGTTTCAATTACAGTAGCAGAATGGTCGGCTTAGCCGAATAGAGCAACATATCCCCTGTATACCCCACATGGAGTTGCTAGGTTCCACTATGAAGGACCCTGCACCAGTGGATTCAGCTGATGATGAGTAGCGACAATGCATCTTTGCTTCTAGTTTTGCATGATACAATTTCAAATTTCTATGCTTATTAGCAATTATGTTTATAAATATTTAGAAAATAGGAAGAACAAAGACTCTTATACTTACATAGCGTGGCTGGTTAGACTTATTATTTTTTGTTTTTGGATGCCATATTTTGTGGTTAGGTGGCCAACAGACTTGGTTTCCCTTTGGGCAGGTTGAGGCCACCTAACTCTCATACATATGGATGTGACCTGCTATATTTTTGAAAATTAATGGAAAGGTACCACCAAGCTCAAAAAAAAGAAAATTACAACTTTTGAAAAATATAAATAAAATAATATATCATTATTGTAATTATTGATAAAATATTTTAAAAAACAAAGCAAATTATTCTATAATTAGTATTCTTTTTAAAAAATTATATAACTCTCCCTTAATGGGGGTGACTGATGAGGTAAATGAGGGGAACAAAGGGTGCGAACCACCCCACTGAACCTCTTGACAATGAATAAGGGTGGTGTGGCACCACACCTACATGCAAAATGCTATGCATTTATTAATGCTTAAGTTCAAAATGGTGACAGTGGTTAATTTCTTCGTGTAGTTTGTCGATTTCATTCATGCATGTTTGAGTGGTATGGGAGGCGAGGATTTGGAGGATTTCTTGGCAATTTCAACAAGAGAATGTGAGCTCGAGGCAAAGACTCTGACCAAGGTGTTGCAGGAAAACAAGGGTGGAGTGAACCCTGCTCCTGTTGCCCTCATCATGTTTAATGCTCCTGGAATTTGACATCGAACATGGGATCTAAGCATTCAGAATAAACTCTTGGCTTCATGTTCAATTCAAGAATAGTTCCATCACAATAATCCCTGGTGCATGCATTAGGAGCAGTTCGCTTCGTGTTTGACATATTTGGTAAGATTTCGTCCCTACCTTGTTGGATTTTTGCCCTCAATTGCTTGTTGTTCAAGTAGCTTCCTCTATTTGTGGAGCCTTGAGATTAAATTTATACGATTTGGTTCCCTTGCCTAGGTATGGTGGAAATTCATTGAGGTGAGTTTCATATTCATGCTCCATCATCTGTCACTCTTTGGGTTAGGTTTCCTTATATTTGTTTTATATCAACTAAGCTATATTTGTTCATATATCATTTGTCACTCTTTGGGTTAGGTTTCCTTGTATTTGTTTTATATCAGCTAAGCTATATTTATTCATATGCTTATTGTCACAGCTAATATATTTATATATATATAATTATATAATTTTCTTCTTCTATTGAATACATATAAACCTTAATGTTTTCATAATTATTTCTCTAAAAATACTTTTCATTCCATTCCTTTGGAATCATATCCATTTGTCTCTCAATTACTCTAGTTACACAGCAATACACTTGCGAGTCGTTACAAACAACACACATAATATATAAACATGCATCGCCTTGCTATATATTACAAAGAACACACATGGTTTATATATATACATCATTTTGTTGTTCGACAATCAATGTCGTATAATAAATGGTTTTTTGGTCATCGTTTAAACCCAAACTATTAATTTGTATATTAATGCTTCTTTGTAGCCTTCATCATAACTGTCCACATGTTTTTTTATCCACGCAATGGTGTCTGATCTATCCTTTGCAATTACTTTGGATTTGTAAATCCCACAGTTAAATATGAAGTAGATCAACGGTTGTTTAACATTTACTGGTATTTTTTATTTATTTTTTTACCCTTGGAGCAATTGGTGTATGAGATACATAAAGTTTATAAAATGAAAATTTAAAACATGTCAAAACTTGAATCATCATTTCTAAACGGAAAGTATGTTTTGAGTGTAGGGTAGTTTATAACCTCATATTATTAAATATAATTTTTATATATTAAGTTCAAAATTAATAGGATATAAGTTAACATATGAATTTGGATATATTATTATCTCAACCATATAAATTAAATCGTGCAGATAGATGCCAATCCTTAATAAACATCAAATGCTTGCATGATAACACTTACTTCATGATACTACTATAAATAAGTTGTGTATACTACTATAAATATTTAGTGCATACTATTATAAGTATTCATATTCTATGGAGATTAAATCTCTACCATTCACACTTAATGATTATTGATAATTAAATTAAAATCATGAAAGCCTTATTCCAAAATAAACATGCATATAGGTATAATTAATGCTTATAAAGGATGAAGTGTGTATTATAAATTCAAATATTTTTTCAAAAATATTTTTTAGTTAATTAAAATTTTAATATTATAGGAAAAATATTTACAATAATATATTGATAATGATTTTCTTTTATAAGTTATTTTTTTGAATAAAAAATAATATTAAAAACTTGTAAATTTTGATTATAGATATGCTGATTTATATTGTGTGCATGTACACTACAATAATCCATATAACATTACCACAACCCCTTATCATATAAAATGGCTTTCGTGTTGGTGAGCTTTCCTTAAACAAATTCCTTGTGCCGATAACAAGTATTGTCAATATACATAAACACAAACAAGATTAAAGTGACTTTTTATATCATCATAACTATTTTTTTTAAATACAAGAATCTTGTCAAAATATTTCTTGCTGAATTAGAAACAAATAATAAAATTATATGAACACAAACAAGATTAGAGTGAACTTTTACATCATCATAAGTGTTTTTTTTTTTTTTTTTTGTTTTTTTTTGTTTGTTTGTTTAAATACAAAGGATATTGTCAAAATATTTCTTGTTAAATTAGAAAGAAGAATAAAATTGAGCTCATTAAATAAAATTAAAATTGAAAACTGAAAAATTGATATAAAAAAGAATATATGAAAAATCATAAGAAAAAACATATATTATTTAGATATAAAAGTTGAGAATAACGTAGATACCTATTTGATGAGAAGTTTTTAGAATTCTTGATTTTTGAGATGAAATATCATATTCATTGGTTGTTTTTAAGTTTGTCTTGGTTTAACAAGTGGTACTCTAAAATCATCAATTTTTCAAGGTATTCTTATGACATTTAGAATATTCTTAGTCATAATGTATCAACATTTTTTTTTCAAATGTTGTTTTTCCCAAATTTCACAAGTTTTGAAAATATTTATTGTATAATGATGTATTTTCTTATTTTGAAGGTGAATTGTTTTAGAATGTAAGGCTTCTAAATTATCCACATTGGAAGCCATAGTCTTGACATTTCAAATCCATATCAAGCTTCATCATTAAGAGAGTTAAAGAATAAGATAATGGATTTGATAAATAAATAAGGAAAATGTATCATTGGGATAGAAGATACTTATATTTACTAAGTAAACCAAGAAATTGTAAAATACTAAAAAGAGTTGTCTTGTTAATAATAAAATGACAATGTTATAATTATCATTAAAACTAATGTTATGATAATTAAAGAATTATTAATGTATTAAATGATATACTACATGTTGCATTAATAGTAAATATTATGTTATATCCTTTAATATGTTAGTAAATGTATTATTATATCATTTATTGTGTTATCTTTTATGGGTATACTATATTAGATGATGGTGACCATTTTAAGAATGAAAGACTCAGGGGATATATTTCAAGGCGGTTTTTGCATCATTTATTTTCTAGGTATTTAAACTCTAGAGTTTTTGCCTACTCTATCATTAAAGCCATGGCTCACAATCTAGACACGGTAGTCAATGGGAAGGATGACTCATGGAATTTGTTATTCATATTTTATATGCATAATTAGTTGGTTAAAATCTAGAGAAACACGCAAGATTTTAAGGAGGACCTAGTCTATTAGGTGATGCCTTGAATTCCTAGACATATAGTGATAGATGGCAACCCAATGATCAAGCTAGACATTCCTGATCAATGATAGAGATCATGAGATAAGGTCATCTCACTTCAATCATAAAGGAAATGAAATAAGGATTGATGTACTACAAGTGATCGAGCCTTTAATATCTATAATTTTGAGTATATATCATATTGTGAAGTTTAAAGTCATTAACTCTAGTTAGGTTGTGGAAAGAGTGAGAGAGGTGTTATTAGGGATGGAGCTAAGGTCAAATCATGAAGTGTGCATCTTAGAGACAAAGTCAATCAAATATGCATTAATACTTAGAAAAGGAAAAAATGTATTATATATAGAAACGACGACGTGAAATGAGTGCTCAAACTTGATGTATTATGGATAGGTTCGAAGTCTTGATGAACCAACCCTTGATCAACAAGATAATTGAGAAATTGGTAAAATAAGACTCTCTAATACTTTGGTTAGAAGCAAGATTGTGAAAGATTCTTGGATATTCCCCCCCAATATAAGTTGATGGTCAAGGGATGGATATCCTTCAAATTCAGTAGAGAATAGGTTAATACTATAATCTTTAAAAATGACAAGTTGTAGGGACCTTCCACTTCGGTACTGCATAGTTAGAAGTTAGGGTTTGACCCCCATTGTGAACTAATGAGTATCCAACATGTTTGGATGCTTCTCCTTAGGATAACACTAGAATTATGGAATGAAGTGGTTTTAAAACTAATTGGAGGTAACATTAGGTGTTTAATTATGGTTGAGGAAAATCTCTAGGAACCCTTTGACAAATGAATGGAGAAAGTGGTCATTAAAGTTGATATTACAGATAGGTTGTCAACATAAATTGAATTTTTTAGAGGGAAATTATTATAATTTAATCATTATACTACTAGAATTGTTTCATTGGTTAATGTATCATTGGGAAGACCCTTTGTGGAGGGAGTGTAGCATATGAAGACCTTATGGGTAGCCTAAGAAGAAGTGGTTGATTAGAAAATGAGATGTCCTAAATGATTAGACTCCATTGGATCAAGAAGAACCAAAAGGAAGAATGTCACCCATTCAGGGGGTTGACATCAACCTATCTCTCCCTAAGTAGAGATAATGATTGTCAACTAAAAAGAGGGAGTCCCATAAGGAGTCTACTTCAATTGGTGCATATAAAGGAAAGGAGTCTCTTTCTTTGGATTCACAAGGTCTGTTTTTTTAATGAAGAGTCCTTATCTCCTAAAGGAGAGGTTTGGGAGGGGAAGCTTCAAATATTTTTTCTACCAAGTGGTCTTTCAATAATGGAATTTGGAGAATTGTTGATTTCTTAATGTGGTTTCGAATGCATCTCTGGAGTTGCATTAAGGGTGGCCACTCAATAATGTTATGCAAGTTGTGGATATTTAAATAATCAATTTGTTTATCTCCTATGTCATTTTTCTTGTAGGAAATATAACTTGGAAAATGAAGGAAGAAGGATCAAGGGTGCTTTAGGTTTGATGCATTATAAACTAGATCCAATGGGGACAAAATAATATATCTAAAAAAAAAAATGAAAGCCTAAAGGGAGTTAAAGGTACAAAATAATTGACCATACAAGGGATACTTAGAGTGCAAAACCCTAGGAAGGTTTCCACATCACGATTTCTTTGTCCTTTAACATTAGCAGGTTAGGGGGGTTTCCTACTGACTTTATCCCTCATAATGTTGCTTTCTATGTATAGGTTGGATGTGATTACATTCTAAGGGGAAATGTATGAGGGGACTGAATTAATTGAGTTTCTTTCCTCTATCTTGAAGGAGAAAAAAATTTGTGGTATGAATGCATAAGGATTCTCTAATCATTTAGTAACTAGTTAGAATGATAGATTTGGGGCTACTAATTTTATCTGTCTCATTTCTAGAATTATGGTTGAAGGAAGGGTATGTTGGGAAATGGCAACGTGAAATTCCAGTTTAATTTGTCCTTGAATTAAACTGAGAATGAAAATCGAATTCTATTCTCATACCAACTTGTAAATAGTTAATTAAGTTTAATTAACTTAACTAGCTTAGGAATTTTGAGTCGGAAGTCTTTCTGTAGTCATGCATATGTTCTCCCTAAGTTTTAGGGGTCTAGTATGAGTTTAAATTGAGTTGGAAATTAGACCACTCAGTTTACTGAGTTAAGTTCAGTTAAATTAATTATAAATTGTTTTTGGAACTAATAAAGAGTTAACAGTAAGTTGGTGCACCAGTGCATCCACAAGTGTCACTCCAGTTAACTAAAGATTCCCTCATAAGAAACTCATGCATGTCAGTTCAGAGAAAGACCCAGTTGAGACTAGAGTGCAAGGATAATGTACTATCTAATGTATGATTTACTGAATTGTATAGATCATGCATGCAATCAGGAACCATACCTAGTTTAGATTGCGCAGTTTTGGATGCACTGGATTCCCATTAATATGATCTATTTAGCCATAGGAACTGAGCAAGGAAATATGGGCTTGAAGAGCTGCAGAATTGGCTAAGTGTTGGCCAAGAGCTTTCTTGTGAGCTGAGAGAGTTGAGCATACTTGTGCGGAATTGTTCTAGTGAGAACAAGCTTTGTATCTTAACTTATATTTATGATATATGCAATACATATAGCGGGGTTTTGAGCAATAGATTTCCCTAGATACATCTTGTGTTATGTTCCATTGATTTATCTTCTTCTTGTTCTTATTGTTTTAATCGATTTATTGGCTTTTGGTGGTTGAAACTAGAAGTAGATTCTTATCGTGTGCTTTAGTAAATTGCATGAGTTTGTGAATGTACATGATTTTCTACAAGCTAAGGGCGTAGGAGCTATTTAAACTTGTGAAATTATAGGCTCCATATAAAAACTGGTTACATTCTAGAAGAAATTTAAAATATAAATGAATCTTGAGTTTGTGATCATAGGAGTTGACCTAAATCTTACTCTGAATTCAAGAGAATACTAGGGTGAGGATTGTAGATCAAATCCACTAGAAAAACATTTCACTTGTGTATTTGAAGACTTAATATTGACGGATGTTGAACTAACTAAGGTTGTTTCAACTTGGTGAAATTCCAAAAGTAGCAAGGTTGGTGTTTTGGAGAAATTGAATCATTTTCTTATTTTTAAGAAGACCCTTGAGGATTTTCTAATAAAAATAACAGTGGAAGCTCACTAAACGTGCTCTGCTTGCTGAAGGAGATAGGCAACCCTAGCCAGCGAACGCTGCAAGAAGCTCGCAACTGCTTGTAGCTTCCCCTCAACGATCTCCTGCTGCTAGGGTTTGAGCACCATGGATGCATTAGAGGATGGAGAGCCTCTCTCAGATCAACAACAAGAAAATGAAGGAACAACAAAAGCTTTTGCCTCTCTCATCTCTGCAATGGGCCCAACAAAGAATAGATCATCAGTCACCAGGTTCATTAAAAGATTGGAAGACATTCCTGAAATCTCACTTCCTCCTGCCCTTCCCCGTCGAGCAACACTTTCTTTGGCGGAGCATGGACTAGTGGGTTAGTTTACGGGGTTATGGCCATCGCCCAAAACTGTGCAAAAATGGGTAGAAAGGAACTGGATCACATCAATAGATGGAAAAATCTAAATCAGGTTTTGTGGAAGAGGTTACTATACCTTTCATTTTGAAACCAAGGAGGATCGAGATCTGATTTTCAGGAATGGTCCTTATTTTATGGATATAAGGGGTTTGTATCTAAACAGATGGACGTCGGATTTCGACCCAGAAATGGATGTTCCCAATGTCGTCCCCGTCTGGGTCATATTGCCACACCTTCCCCTTCACTGCTGGGGGGATGATTCAGTCAAAGCCATAGGAAACACAGTTGGGAAATATATAGACAGATGTGAGCCAAAGGAAAACATGCATGCATGCACCCAAATTTGTGTAGAAGTGGATCTTGGGAAAGGGCTACCAGAAGCTATCAAAATCAAAGTGGACCAGTGGACGCACATACAACAACTGGATTATGAACAAATCCCCTTCAAATGCAAGGTATGTCATGAATATGGTCATTTTGCAAATAGATGTACAAAAAAATTTGAAAATGAAAGGAGTGAAGATTCAGAAAACAAATGGGAACAGGTTAAAAGAAAGAAGATGGTCCACAAACAACCAAATCTATCTTCCTCGCAACCCTCCACATCCTCTGATATCCATCCTCCATCACCCAAATAAAATAATAATCCTCTTGCTAGCCTTAATCCTTTGGAGCCTCTGGATCCCTTAGCTCCCCCATCCCCAGGACCAAGATCCAGATCCAGATCTAGATCCCCACAACATACCCCTAACCCACCTTCATCCCCTCTGGTTCCAAACTCTCACACCCCTCCCCCCCCCAGTAAACATAATTCTAACTAGAAAACACTCAAAGGAAGCACCCCCAAATGTAGAATATAAAAAAAAGCAGGAAGAAAGAAAAACAAAGAAATTAGGGATGAAGCAATATCAAAGGAAATGGAATTAGGAACGCAGCAACCTGCGGAAACCTTCTTAGGAAGGATAACATGAAACAACCAAAGAGCCAGCAAAGAGGGAAAGGAGCCATGCACCGCCCAACAAGTAAATAATGATAGTGGTCTCCTGGAATTGCAGAGGAATGGGATCATTCGTTAAAGAAAATGCCACAAGAGACATTTTGGCACAAGAAAATCCAGATATCCTTATGATTCAGGAGACAAAAGCAAACAACCAAGAAACTAAAAATATATAAAAAAAAATTAGAAATTATGAAGGGGAAGCAATATAGGCAACAGGAGCATCTGGCGGTATTTGCACAATATGGAAAAAAAGAACCCGGGAGTTAATAAAATACAAAAAGGACCAGCATTGGATCCAAATGGATCTAATGCAAATCAACACAAAAGAGAGGTACAATGTTATAAATATATATGCCCCAAATCACTACAAATAAAAAGAGCAATGCTGGGCCACCATAAAAGAAGCACTAAAAGAGATACAAGCTGTGAAAATAATTCTAGGAGGAGATTTAAATTTGGTAAGAAGTATAGAAGAAAAGTTTGGAGGAACATACCACACTGACACATCCAAGGATATTCTAGAAGAAATAATGGAACAACACAATTTAATAGACATCCCGCCAAGCAATGAGAAATACACTTGGAGTAATAAAAGAGTGGGCAAAAGCAACATAAAAGAAAGGCTGGATAGAATTCTGATACAAGAAAACATAGTGGCAGTGCATAGCTCCATAAAATCAAAAATCTTACACACCACCGCTTCTGACCATAAACTGGTGACAATAGTCATGGGAAAAAGGAAAAGCCAGGGTCCGCTCCCATTTAGATACAACTCAATTTGGGACAACAATACAGAAATCAACAAGTTAGTCAAGGAAGCATGGGAGCCAAGAGTAACAGGATCACCTCAGTATATTTGGGAAACAAAATTAAAAACTGCAAGAGCCAAATTAAAGGAATGGGCAAGAGCAAATGCAAATGCAAAAAAAAAAAAAGAGTTACAACAGAGAATGGAAAGCATGCAAACTGAAAAAGAAAATAGAGAAGAAGGCAAGCAAGATTACCTAAGAGAGAAGGAAATCTTCTAGGAAATATATAGGGAAAATAGGAAAGAAGAAGAAGAGGCAAGATTGAAATCTAGAAGTTTGTGGCTCAAGGAAAGGGCCAATAACACATCCTTCTTCCACAACACAATGAAAATAAGAAGGGCAAGAAACCAAATAGAAAAAAATCAAGTCGAAAGCCAAGAGGTCAGAGGTGCGGAGGAACTAAAAAAAGCAGCCTATCAGCACTTTAAAAACTTACTCTCAGCCAATGGAGAAATGGCTGAGAGTGAAGATTTCTTAAAGCACACAAAAATATTTTAAAAAAGAACAAAATGCTGCAATGTGCAAGGATCCCACAAAAGAAGACGTAATGGCGGCCATTTGGAGCCTACATCCAGACAAAGCCCCAGGGCCAGATGGTTTCACAATAGCATTCTACAGATCTCATTGGTATACCATCAGAAAGGATTTCCTAAGAATGTTGAAGAATGTTTTCAACCAAAAAAAATAGGAGGCAACACAAAATCTTCCTATCTTGCTCTAATCCCAAAGGAAGCAAAACCCTCAACTTTCAACAGGTTTCGCCCTATCTCTCTTTGAAATTCTTCTTATAAGATAATAACAAAAATAATTGCAAATAGAATCAAGGAATTACTTCCAATAATCATATTTGAAAAACCAAGGAGGATTCGTGCCCAACAGGCAAATCATAGATAATGTAATTATTGTATAGGAAGTTGTACACTCTAGTATGCTAAGGCGAGAGAAAGGCCTTATAATCAAGCTAGATATGGCTAATGCTTTTGACAAGGTCAGCCATCCATATCTAATGGTTGTCCTCCAGAAACTTGGCTTCTCAAGCGATATAATGGAAGTCATATAGGAATGCATTTCTACTCCTTGGATTTCCCCCCTAATAAATGGAAGGCCTAGTGACTTGTTTCAAAGCACAAGAGGCCTTAGGCAAGGTTGTCCTCTCTCTCCCTTCCTATATATTATAATGGCAGAAACCTTAAGCAGGGCTTTGGAAAATCAAAGAAAGGAAAGAAACATCACAGGGATCAGAATAGCAAAAGGAGTTAAAACAATAAACCACTCACTATTTGTTGATGATACATTGTTGCTGGGAGGGGCTTCAACAATAATAGCAAGGAGGTTCAAAAAAGTTCTGGATGAATTTTTACAGGTTTCAGGAGGGCTATTAAACAATGCAAAATGCAAGATATATGGATGGAATACCCCCCCAAGAACTGTGCAAAGGATCTCACAAATCTTAGACATCCATGTACAGGAAAAATGGACACACTTCTTCTATCTGGGACTTCCAATTTCAAAAGAGAACATGAAGACAGAAATATGGACTAAACAAATTGAAAAAATGAAAAACAAAATACAAAGCTGGGGTATGATGTGGCTGAACATGGCAGGAAGGGTAATACTAATCAAAGCACTCCTTGCAGCTCTACCTATCTACCAATATGCAATAATCATGGCTCCAGCAAGTGCCCACAGACAAATGGAGTTAATCTTAAGAAGTTTCTTGTGGCAGGGGGGAAGCAAGAAAACAAAAAATATAGCCTGTTTAGGTGGGAGCAAGTAGTTCTCCCTTATGAACAAGGAGGACTATCGATTCAGATACCTGGGCTCATGAATGCAGCACTGGGAATGAAAATAGTATGGAGATTAATAACAGGAAAAGAGAGCTAGTGGAAAAAGAATCTTTTATCAAAACATATGGATGGCACCAGGGAAAGATTGCTTAATGGAAATATCCCAATAATACAATGTACCCAAGTTTGGAAGCTTGTAAAAAAAACAATTCCATTAATGAGTAGATACATTTCTAAAATCCCAGGCAATGGAAAAACAATCTCAATCCGGGAGGACAGAATCATGGGAAAAGAACCCATTCAGACTCATCGAGAAATTGAAGACATACAAGAGTGGATGAAAGGTAAAGGTTTCAATACTTTACACTCAATCTCTCTATGAAACCAAAAGGAGTGGCAAGACTAAAAAATCTTAGCAATTCCGGCAGACCTGGAAGCGCAATGGAGTAAAATCAAGCAGCACTTAAAAGGGGCAGCGCCAATCCACCATGATGAGGAAGATGAATATCTCTGGGACCCAAGCGCTGGACATTATACAATTAAGACTGAATATAAAATCCTTCAAGAACAACTAAATCTACAGGAGTGGGATTCTTGGAAAATAGCATGGAAATCAGAAAGTTTGCCTAAGATAAAAATGTTCATCTGGACTCTTTTAAAAGGAAGAATATTGACCAGTGAAAACTTAAGAAAAAAATGTTTTCAAGGTCCAACACGATGTCCATTATGCATGCAAGCTGAAGAAAATATTCAACATCTTTTCCAAGAATATATCTTCGCTAAAGAATGCTGGCAGTAGCTGATAAGTCCTTTGGAAATAAGAATAAATTTCAAAAAGCCCTTGCCGAATTTTCTTCAGACCTTTGAGAAATCCTACCCATACACAACAAAGAAAAAGCCACAATTTATAGGATATGGAAATGCATTCCAGTGGTTCTATGTTGGAAAATTTGGTTCACAAGAAACAAGTGCATTTTCAAAAATCAAATTCCAAGGATAGGGAAGCCCCTTTCAAAAACATGGGGTCTAACCTCTGAAATACTCAATGTCAAAGGAACAACTCCAACAGACTATCAAATTCTTCAACAGGAAGAGCGAGTTTGGCTCAGGAAAGCCATAATAAATAATATTGGGCAAAGAGGACAGAGGAAGACAAGCACAGGAGTTATATGGAAAATAAGAATGAGTGAAGAGGAACTGACAAACTGGAGGAAAAATCAAAATAGATACTGTCTATACTTTGATGGGGCTTCAAAGCATAATCCGGGAAAGGCAGGGGCAGGGGGAATAATCCTAGATCCTAATGGGAAAGAAAATGTCACTTATGAATGGGGCTTGGGACAAATCTCAAATAATAAGGCAAAAGCATACAACTTGTTGATGGGAACAAGAATAATAAAAGAAGAGAAATCCAAAATCCCATCATAATAGGAGACTCAGCCATAATAATAGAGGTAATGGCAAGAAACAAAAAACCAAGCAATGAGCACATGAACAGAATCATTAGAAGAATCAGGAAGAACTTGGAAGGCTTTGGCGATGTAATCTATAGACATGTCTTGAGAATTCACAATCAACAAGCTGATTATTTTGCAAACCAAGCAGTGAAAAAAAATGAAGGGCATGTTCATGAAAATAAGGAGGAATGCCATAGCTCAGTCCCTTAATAACCAGCAAAAACCACAAGCTACAATCTAACCAATTCCAAAGGAAAAACCACAATGAGAAAATCAATAAATGAAAAAACAACAGTTATAAACCAACGAAGGACACAACACTGCAACAACAACCAGGAAAACATGGGAAAGCAAAGGAAAAAGCATGAAACTTCAGACTCTTGTATGAGCAACAACAGGAATAAAGACAAGAACTACGTTTCAATATATCTCATCGAAGGCAGGTTTCAGGCTAAGATAAAGCACTATAAGAACAGAGGGTACATTCACAAAAGTCGCAGGAGAAATTTCAGTGAGGAAATCTCCATTTTCCAGGTTATTATAGTAACTCTCTGGTGTCAAAGATCCTCCCTGACCTCTCTAATAGCCAACAGTGCTTACCCTTCATTATATCAACCCTCCTTCCTGACTAATATATCTAGAAGTTGCTCCCCCTTCAAATTTGTCGTTCTCGAGGATTTTAGCTCTATCGGTTTACAAGGGAAAAACCCGCCCGTGCGCCTTATCCAGATTTCAAAAAAAACATTCATTTGAATCTATTATTATTGTCAGGCCCGCTCTCCAAAACCTTTTCCATAGCACCGCTCCCTCCTCTCTCCAATCTCCGATCAATTAGGACCGTTGATCGGGCGCTCGAATCGACGGTCGCTGATTAGCTTGACCTTCCAAATCTACGCGAACCATCCCCACCGTCAATCTATACACATAGGATCAGACGACTTACACCGATTTCGGGCGGACAACAAGCATGGAGATTACCCACTCGAAAAGTGGTTTTATCTCTCTCCTCCGATGCTACGTGTCGCTCGGTCAATGGAATCAGGCGACCCCTCCCTTTTACCACTTATGGTTTACAACCTTCCCGATATACCATCTCCGCTTTTAATCCCACCTTTCTTCTTGGTTAACATACGAACTTGTTCGCTCCTGATGACCATAGATCTCAACCATCGTTGGTTGCGACGGCTCCTCCTGTCTCCTCTTGCGCCTCTGGTTAACCCCCATAGTACATCCCCTGATCCCAATCTTTGCGATCTAATCTTGACCGCTAATCTCCTGACAACCTCGTCCGTTGACACATCCAACGGTTCTCATTTATGCCAAAAGGAAAGTGGACAACAACAACAAAAGAAGAAGCACCGCAGGCAACACAAAATCAAAGATGCATAGCGAAATTCAAAGCAGAAAGAAGAGACGAAGGTAGAGCAAGCAAACAAATCACATGGAATTCAACCCAATGAAGGAGAGAACTCTTCAAGCAACAAAGGAGAGAACTTGGACAATTATGACAAGAAGAACCAGTCAAATCAAGAGCATTCAGGCTACAAGCCTTGAAAAGCTGTCAGAGAGCCCATAACATGAAAATTCTCTTTTTAGTAGGTCAATTTGTTAGGCAGTACACTAGAATTCACAGAAAAATTCATGAAGTCCTGAACACAAGCCTAGGAGAAGAGACTGTGTTCCTATCTCATGGCTTAGAGGTTTTTCATGGTACATTCTTTTGTAATAGGAGCTTGCTCCACCAAAGCTTTTGGGAATATATAAACTACTCGACCTTGTTATTAAAAAAAAGGAAGACCCTTGAGGAGATTTGTATATAAAAATAATTTGGTAGGTTTTGATGGGAACAATAACCATCTACCTACCCTATTTTAATTTGAGGTGGAGAATCAAAATGCCTCATTTCCATTTAAGTTTAATCACTCTTTGCTCTTGGAGTAAAGCTTTAGACATCTAAATCTAAGCAATTGGATAAAGTATAATTTTTTCACTGATGAATTCGTAATGATTCAATTCTCTAACAACTTGATTAGAGTTAAGAAGGTGGCTACAGTTTGGGAAAAGGTAGAAGCAAACTAAGAAGACTTGAAGGTTGTGGATACAATGACATAGGAAAATTTTGACGAAAATAACAATGGTATTTTCATTAACAATGAGGATAAATGGTTAGAATACCTTTAACATAAAAGAAAGTCCTTCAGAAGTTGGAAGAAACTAAGTGGACATTTAAAATCCATCTAAATTGGTTTTTTGAGAAGATAATAATATAAAGTTTTTAAAAAAATATGTTTTCTATAGAAGGAAATTTAACTATATTATGGAGTTGATAGGTCTATATGGTTCACAGGTCTCATCCTTTAAGGATATTTCCCATGTAAGTAAACAACACTTCCAATCCTTGTTTAAGGAGAATGATGTAGCTAATATAGGGGAGATTATATACCAACACATTATGTATATAGGAGGAGGTGTTGGGAACTAGTTTTCATAGTTTGTGAGGGACCTTTTTGGATATACCTTTAGCTATTCACCCATGATTGCATAAGGACATGCAAAATCTTAGGTGTGGGAGATAAATTGGGCATTTTGAGGTCGTTACTACTATCAGAAGTGTGAGTTTTTCCCTTTATACTCCCTCATATAGCCTATTATCATTCCCTTTTGCACAATCATTTGCATTATGGCCATCACATGCTGATAAGTTGTGATGTTGTTAAATTCAATGATTTTCCTTTATTTTTAATGAGTTATTTGAGCTAAAGCTTGCCTTTTCTAATGTGATTATCAAATCTTGTAACACTAGTCAAAATATAGTAACCCAAATCATTAGTTGTCATATCTATGAACCCCCAAGGTGAAATCTACCACATGGTTTTAATTTCTAGGTGGATTGAGATGGATTAATTTTGGTTGGATTTCTCCCAATTAGACAAGGAAGGCACCAACTCACGTTTAATTCTCAAGTCAAATGTAGGGTGGCAATGCATACAACACAACAACAATTGAATAGTTAATCAATTTCAAGGTTTTGGAAAGTGGCATGGATATTTTCATGCATGCCATGTCATGTAAATATCCTATTCCAACATACAATCAATTATCCATGTCAATGAAAGTTTCTATATGTTAATTGCATTTCTCCCTACTCTATTTTTGGGATGTAAACAACTAACAAGTGTGTATGTCCTTGGGAGTTATTCATGGTTCAATACACCATCCCCTATATTATATAACATCTAATAAAAGTAAAGGTTGAAATTCAATGCTTGTAATATTGAAGGATTGACCAAGAAAGCAATCAATCAAAGTATTACAAAGTTGTTCAAATGGTCCAATCTAAAGGTCATATTTTGGTGTATATTGTAGTTTGAGGACAAAGTGTATGTGGATTCATGTTGAGTATATCTAGACTACCTTTATAATTGTAATGTGAACTTGTGTATTCCTCTTTTAATATAAATGATGATATTATGAGTTTTATTTCATAGCAAAGTACTTATACTATAGTTTTCCTTTGTAGCGCAAGTCAACATCTAGGGCCCCCTACCTCGTTTGTGTTGCAAAATTATTTATTTCTTAGTTAGATTAGGTAATTATATATATTTCTATTTCTATTTTTATTCTATAGATCAATATTTTAAATCATTATAATTTTAGTTCTTGAACTTTCGTATGTCCATTGCAAAAGTGTGGATTTCCTATAGAGGCTAGGCATTGAAGGTTGAGGAACGAAAGTGATTTTTAAGGAATTGAAAAACTATTTGATTCCTTTAACGCAAAACCAAGTATTGTGATCAAAGGTCATAAAATGCTCTTGTAAATATAATCCTATTGATCCAACAAACTTGTATCATTTTACTTTCTTCCTAATTGAATTTTATCTTTTAAGTGTAAATAACTTAAGCACTAAAGGTTGAAGAATGAAAGTGATTCTTAAGAAATCATAGAACCATTTAATGCCTTTGATGCCAAACAAAGTACTATGATTGGAGTTCAAAAAGCGCGCTCAGTGATATAAAAAACTTTTGTAGCCCTTTAATTTTCATTTGATAGAATTTTATTGCCAAAGCATTCTTTAAAGCATTAGGTTGTAAAATTTATCTCATAGTTTGAGAATCATTTATGTATTAGTTTGAAACATACAATGTTGGTGTTTATAAGTTCGTGACCACATATTGACAATTGAATGTAACAAAATGTAAAAAAATTAAATTCGCTGACAACCACCATCTTAAACTAAAGAAGATTGTATTCAATCAATTTTGAGCAACCTCCTCAAATCAAAAGAGGTTTACTATAATTTAAGGCTCCGTTGAGGCCTTGGAAGTCACTGCTTCAACATAGGGGGAAAAGCACCCAGTCCGGACCTTAAGACAACTCCTTTTCTGTTTAAGTAGTGTCTCCGACTGGATTGTATGGGACCAATTTACCAATGAAAGGTGATTGAATGAGTGTGTAATGCTTATAGTGAAGTGAAATAATGGATTTGCAGTAATGAATTAAATGGAAAAATATATACATTAATCTACTCTATAACCTGAGATTGTTTAAATTTTATCTAGATGCGATCTATAATGATTTTCCTTAGTAAATGACAGTATAGATTGCTCAAATACCAATGGAAATGAAACTATTTCAAGATGAATAGTTTTATTAAATAGTTAATCAAAATAATGTGTAAACTCATATTGCATTTAGAATATCAAAGAAAATTGCTTAACATGTATAAAAATATCAATGAAAGCATGATCAGTAATGAATACATGTAACACTATTATTTAATATCAAGTAATAAGCAATTTGAAAAGATAAATTTACTATTTACTTAAAGATAAATTTACTATTTACTTATGAACAAAACAGAGGTACAATGGTAGAAATACCAAATGCACTTCACTCAACTCATAAAAGAAATAACAATAGTTTAGTCCTTCTCACAAAGATGATTCTAGGAGTACAATAGTGCAACTTCTCAAAATTATTTATGAAAATTCGAAAAACAATGTTCATGTTGTTCTATTGAGAAAAGTATGAAAGTACAATAGTGTGAGCTTTCGTAAGCCTTTCTTCATAAAATTCAGGACCTTTATTTTATACAACGAGTAATCTTAAATAGCAGAAAATAACTGAATCTATTGTGTAGAGCATTGAGGGAATTTAAATAGATCCCTTCAACAACACTTAAAGGAAAACAATTTTTGGTGGAAATTTCTGAATGTGATTTGTTGTCTTTATCAGCTTTGTTTGTTCCATCAGATTGTCTGGATGCTTCTCTGTCTGTTTGAGTTGAATTGCTGCTTGTTAGCATAACTGTTCTCTTCAGTCATGAACTTGAACAAGAAAAACAAGAATCGATAAGTTGGAAATAAATGAAACTGATAAGCAAGTTTTATTTGAAACAAATCACTTTTGCTGGAAATAAGGAAAAACGTAGAGTCGTAATAAATTCCGAACACAACCATCATAGAGAGTCATGCAAAGTGAGGTTTGTGGTAAGACACGTTGGAATTTTACAGTTTTACCACAAAATCACATTCACTTTTAGACCGAGGGTTGAATTAGCGTCACATTTCAAGCAAGGAGAATCCCTATTGAAATAGACGAAAAGTTGAATAAGACCAAATCGCAATTGGAATGAATAGAGGAGGAATGGCTTAAGGTCTGTGACTTTTATGATTGTGCGGATATGGGAATTTATGGATTGGAGTGAATAATCCCATCGGGTCTAGGGCTTTATAGCAATCATAATCGGCATGAGGCAGGACCCTTTGGTAATTGCGATAAGCTCTGATGTGGGGTTTTATGGTATGGATTTTATAATCTTGTCGGGTCCGGGCCTAATCGCATATCACAATTGGGATATGATAGGAGGCAATGATATGATGATCCTTTGTTATTTGCGATAGCCGCAGACACGGGGATTAAATGAATTGCAGTTTATAATTCTATCGAGTCCGGGGCTATATCACATATCACAATACACAGGATTATCGTAATCAACGTTTAGAGTTGAAGACTATAAGAGGTGGCCAAAAGACTTGCGATTTGTGATATGCAGGATGACGTTGGGGATGAGGTCATGGTGACATCATTATGACATGGAACGTGAAAAGTGACATGGCAGGTGACATGGAACTGACGTCACTATTGATGTTATACCACAATCGGCAATCGGGATCATATTGTAATCACAATTAAAATGAGGCATGACTCTTGGAATTTTGCGATTGTGCTGATGCAATATTTAATTTAAACACGTTTTATAATCACAGCAGGTCTTGCTATATCACATAAATGAGGAAGGGGTAGAGTGCTTGGTCTAATGAAATTTGCGATGGCCTGCGGATGCGGGATTTTATAGATTGCAGTTCATTTACCCATAGAGTTTGGTCTAATCACAATAGGCAGGAGGAAAGACTTAAGCTTTTGTGGTTTATTGCGATAGCCACAGACGCGGGGAATGTATGAATTGTTTTAATTATCCTGTCGAATTTGGGCTTCGTCACAATCACATTCGGTGGGCCTAATCATAAGCACAATTCAGCTAAGGTAATGGAGCATGAACTTAAGCCTTTGCAACTTTCGCGATAGTAACGGACGCGGGGAATTATGAATTCAGATGTATATTTTCTCATCGGGTCCGGTCTAATCGTTATTGCAATTATGGAGTAGAGTGGGGAAGTCTTTACCTTTAGGAAATTTTATTATTTGTGATGCGAGGTATAGTGGAGTGTCGGAGTTTGTGAGGATTTCAACCTTAGGGGATCAAAAACTCCAATTTATTTTGTTTATTTTGTTTTTTTTTGTTTTTTAAATTAAATAACCCATTTTATTTATTACTTAAGTTCTTTTAAAGCCTAAGTATAAGTCTTGGTTCCAGGGGTTATTTAATTTGGTTTTTTTAGGATAATCAAAGTTTAATACTTGGGTTTTAATTAAAAAGCCTAAGTATTAAACTTTGATTATAAAATTTTTATAAAATTGAAGGTCCCTATTTTAATATAATCAATTTCATAGGAAATTTTATAATATATTAATAGGGGGGATGTTGAACAATACAGCAATTGGCGATTTATTGGAAGAACCAGTTATCTCTGATAAATTAAATTTTCTAAAAATTTAGTAAAAATAATCTAAGAAGTGAAAACTACTTTTTGAAGCATTTAGATAAATAAAATTACTCTGACTATAAACTCATTAAATTGGAATCTCTTTTAAAAACCTTTTTGTGAATGAAAAACATCTATTTACTTGTATTAGTCATTAATCAGTTTATAAAAATAAAGTGGTGGGCCTTTTACGACTTAGATTAAAATGTACTTGTTCGTCACAGGTAGAGCCACAGTAGCCAACATGAGTTCATAGCCTCGATAGGGTTACCTTTTAACCAACAACAATCCAATATCCCATTGACTTAATAGTGCAATAATTAGAGGTAAATTTTATTTTCTTTTATTTTCTTTTTTATGCTAAAAAGCCACTGTCCTAGTTTGGTGGCCAGATAATGACAATTTCATTCACCGATAATAATTAAATTGGACAAGTTGGCTCGTGATGAGACCCCTTGTCTTATAATTAAAAATCGTAAGCCATTACCCCGATTTGGTGTTTAGAGTGGTAATGTTAGTTTAATTGGTTCCCTATGAACATGGTAAGCATACTCGTGATGAGACCTCTTATTTTTTTAGATTTATTATATTTTAGAATTACACTCTAAAAATTCTCTTTTTAATGGATGGGAAGGATCATTGACTCCTTAAGAGCTTTGGATGAAAAATCCAAGTTGGAAGTGTTTAAGTCGTAAGACGGTCTTTACTTTTTAAGGATAACCTTTTTTGACTGAAACTAAAGTAAAAGGATATAATTTTTTGAGGTTTTTTAAAAGATTTTAAAAGTTAATGGAAAATATTTTCTGAGTTCTATAATTTTTATCTAATTTTCAATTTTGGTAATCACTTCTTAAAAATTCCTACCTTCAAAATGAAAAAATAAAAATAAATTCAAGAGATGTTTGAAAAGCCAATAGAGTACTATTTAACATTTTATTAAAAAAATATGTAAAGAGAAAATAAATTGCAGCAAGATTACAATGGGAGTGATTTTTTACACATTTATTTCTCTCTCTCTCTCTCTCTCTCTCTCTCTCTCTCTATATATATATATATATATATATATATATAAAATAAATTAAGATTTTTTTTTTCTTTAAGATGAGCCCATTTACATGAAAGATATAATCTCTTTTTCCTGATAAATCTTGAAGTATAAATGTAGATGGGCTTATCTATTCAACAATCTAAAATGGACCAAGCCATAAATTCTAAAATTTGGTATGTTTCCTTTTTTCTTCATGTGCTTTGTCCCACTTGAGAACTAGATCTCCAATTTGGAAGGATCTTTGTGTGATTGAACTTGCATCAAAAGAAACTTTCACCATCTATTGATGTTTGGTGTGTGTGAGTTTGGCCTTTTCCCTTTCTTCTTCTAGTTTTAGGATTTGTGAATTTCTTAATTGCAATGAAGAAGAAGGTGTTTCTTCAATAAATTGAACTAGGGCTAATGAAGGAAGAGCTAAATGTGATGGAATAATGGCTTCCTTCCCATAGAATTAAATGGATAAGTGCCTATAGAGGCTTTCTGAGTTATCCTATCATCCCATAGACTTAAATGGAGAAGTTCTTATAGAGGCTTTCTGAGTTTTCATATCATCCCATAGAGAAAATATTAAAGCTTTATGCCAGTTTCTTTGATTTTGATCTACATTTCTTTTGTTTTTTCTAAGGAGCTTTTTATTAGTGGATTTTGCCAAACTGTTTCCCTGGGGATAGTAATTAGCAGAATATTTGAGTCTAAATACTCTCCTAATTGAAAATTCAATCATATTGGTCCCCGAAAAATAAGATGCATGATCAAATATAAGTGCAAAAGGCAAACCAAATCTTGTAATGATAAATTGATCAATTAATTCAATAATAGATTCAAAATTGACTACCTATAGCGGAATTGCTTCCACCCACTTAGTGAAGTAATTTGTAGGAGTCAGAATATATCTATGATGTTTAGAAGAATAAGGAACGATCTCACCTATGATGTCCAGTCCCCATTGTTTGAAATGTTGTTCGATGTCGATTCGCTGTAGAGGCAAAGCTGGTTTCCTTTGTCTTCTAGAAGCAATTTGGCATGTTTTGAATTTCCTCACATATGCATGGGTATCTTTGAAGAGAGTGGGCCAGTAGTATCCAACATGTAATATTTTGTGTGTTGTAGTATCTCCTTCAAAGTTTCCACCTATTGGTACATCGTGAAGTTCCTACAAAACTGTTTGTGCTTCAGACTTTTCTAAGCATCTTAACAATATGGAACCATAGTTTCTCCTAAATAACACATTCTCAACAATCTCATAATGACTTGTTCTTAATCGTAAAGATTTTTTTCTTTTATAATTGAGTTCAGGAGGAGCATATCCATTTTTTAAATAAAAAATTAAATCAGCGTATTGGGAATCAACATCAATTACACTTACCTCATAAATGTGTTCATTGTTACCTATGTCCCCTTCGGCTGGTATGTTGGATTCTCCTGTAGGCAGCTTGCAGAAACCTTGCCCTCTAACAATTTTGGTTGGTTTTATTTCAATATCGTATTCCTGCAGAGCTATTACCCAATTTTCTCTATTTTCTCCTAATTCTTTCTGCATTAGTAGTTGCCTCACTGCTAGGAATGAGACTATTACTTTCATGTGTGTTTTTAAAAGAAAAGGTCTAAAATGCTTTACAGATTTATAATAATACAACAAATGCCTATTTTTCTACATCTGAATAACTTAAGTCAGCACCCTGAAAATTTGAATTGAAAAAAGGTATCGGTGCTTCGATTTTCTGATTATTGGTTTGTGTCAAAACAATGACATAAGACGTTGAAGAAGAAAAGGTATATAAGATGAAATGATCTGAGAAATTTGGAGTATTTAAAGAAGGAGCATCGATAATTGCATGTTTGATTAAATCGAATTCTTGCTTTTCATCATGACCCCATTTAAAAATTGTGTTTTTCTTAATCATTTTTTGTAACGACAAAATAATTTGTGAGAAATCAGGGACAAATCTTTTGACAAAATTGAGCTATCCAAAAAATGGTTGCATGTTTTTTTGTTATATGGTGGAGAAATTTCTGAAATCTCTTTTATTCTATCAGGGTCAATGTAAATTCCATTTTTTGACACAATGAAACCTAAAAGTTTCGCTTCACTAAGAGCGAAAAAAGACTTTTTTTTTTGGATTTAATGAAATACCATATTTTCTACAGAGTTCAAAAATCCGTTTTAAGTCCTACAAATGACTATTTATGTTCTTTGAATAAACAATAATGTCATCTAGGTAAACAACAACATTTTTGTTTAATAGACCTTTGAAAGCTATATCCATAGCTCGTTTGAAAGTGGCCTCTGCATTTATTAAACTGAATGGCATTTTTTGGTAGGTGTAAGTTCCCAATTTGGTTCTGAAAGTAGTCTTTAGCCTATCATCTGGGTGGACCATAATTTGATTATATTCAGAGAAACCATCAAGGAAAAACATAAGTTTGGAACCAACAATTGATCGTAAAATCTGTTCCATAGTGGGTAGTGGGAAATTATCCTTTTGACTGGCCTTATTAAGATTCCTAAAATCTATACAAATGAGGATATCACCATTTTTCTTCCTAATAGGTACCAAGTTGGAAACTCATCTTGAATGCCTAACAGGAAAAATGATTTTAGCCTTAAGGGGTTTATTCAATTCCGTTTTGATTTGATTTTCTAACTTTGGATGAATTTTCCTTAATTTTTGTTGGACATGTTTATCATTAGATGTCATGAGAATTGTATGTTGAATGATGGAAGTGTCAAATGTTTTGAGATCTTCGTAACTCCAAGCAAAGACATCCTTATATTTCTTTAACAAATGGATGAAGGATAATCTTTCTTCAGACGAGAGACCAAGTCCTAAATTGATGTTCTGAGGTTTAAGATCTGTCCCAAGGTTTATTAATTCAAATCTCAAAGTTGAACTTTGTAGTTTTGAATTAGTAACTCTTTTAAATCATAGAGATCCTCAAGTTTAACTACAGATTTGGGTATGAGATTATCCTCAATTTTATGTTTTAATTGATTTTCGTGTTCATTTTCATCAATTATTTGGTCATCGTATGATTTTTCAGAAGTTAAGAAGCTTAAAATGTTTTTATCGTCATTAAATATCCACCAATTAGTGATATTATCGGGAATGGATGGCCTAAAGGTTAATTCTACAGAAAATTTATCGGGACTGTAATCTTTGGATGGGATTAGTTTTGATGCAACATTAGCAAGAAGGTCAGCGTTGGCATTTTGAATCCTAGAAATAGCAAAAATGTTTAGCGCTAAAAAAATGTGAAGTGAGAGACTGAACCAAAGACTGATAATACTTCAAGTGTGTAGAGATACAATGCATCATGTTTCTTACTTGTTTAATTACAGTTTCTGAGTCTCCATAAACTTGAAGGTATTTAAAGGCAAAGCTAATTGCTTTATACATACCTTGGACTAATGCTTCATATTCAACAATATTATTTGTGCATTCGATTTCCAATCTGCAAGTCAACATTGTCTTCCCACCTTCACGATTAATCAATATGTAACCTGCTCCTGCACCATCGCTTTATTTCGACCCATCAAAATACAATGTCCAGAAAAAAGAAATAGCTAATGGTTTTTCTAGCATATTTACACATTTGGAAAAGTTTGTCTGTGAAATTTTTTCAATTTGAGAAGTTACAGGATTGCCAAAAATGGTGACATTTGTGCTTTAAAATTATCAAAAATGATTCAGTAGAGTAGTTTCCAAGAATGTTGTTATTAAATGATACTGCCTCATTTTCACCTTCGAAATCGTTACTGAATGTTTCAAATGTTTTTCTCGGTTGATTCTGATTCGATTCGGCTTTCCATTAAGTGGGAGCCATAAGTGAGACCAATCAGTGGAAAAATAACTTTGTATTTTTTCTGACCAATCTCTACTAAGAATTAAACTGTAGAAATTTGGGATTTCAACAAGAAGTATATCAATTATTTGACAAACTTAAGGATTGGAAGATAATCTAATAAGAACTGAATTCATTTATCATATGACTTTGACTTTTGTCCTATCAAGTTACACAATGTGAACTAGATTTTTCTGGGGTGGCATGTTTAATTTTAGACAAACTGAATACGACATGATATTCAAAGAAGCCCCTGAATCTACAAAGTAGTTATGTACATTTTTTTTAAATATTTCAAAAGTCAAAAGAAAAGGAGGAGTATGTGAGTTAGACTTGTCACCTATTTGAATAACATCAGAGGAATCAAATAATGGATGACCAGGAGGTTTTCCCACTCCGTTAGAAGCTTTGGATACCACAACAATAGGAAGAGGAGAAGCAGGTACTGCATTCAATTCTTTTAGTAAAAATTTTTGTTTTTGTTTGAGTTTAGTGAGTTCATGAAGGGAAATATTTTCTTTTATTTTCTTCATATCCTCAACTATATTGTACTCAATATTATTTGGAACTACTAAGGTTCTGGGTGAAGATGGAGAATTGGATGAAGATGGAATTACTTGGGGAGAATGGAAGTGGATTTTTTAACAACAACTTTCTCTTTAGCAGTGGAAGTTGAAGGTTTCTGTTTTTGAATTGGTTGTATAGAATCAACTGGAATTTTGCTTCTTGTGCTAACAGGTAGTGCTTCATATTCATTTTCACTATTAGAAATAGAAAGAATAAATCCCACTTTCCATTTAACTCAGCTATTTATTCGTCTTGGGATTCATCAACAGAAATTGTTGCTTCATCCTCATTTTCATCATCAGTTTCTACATTAGAGATCATGTTTGGAGGTTGTGGATTAGGTGGCTGGTTTCTTCTGAATGGTCTAAAAGGTTTTTTGGAAGAGGATTCAACTACTTGTTTTTGTTTGTTTGTTTGTTTATCTCTACCATATCGTTAGATAAAGTTTTAAGGACTTGTTTAAGCCTTCAAGATCAAAGGTACCTTTAGGTGCTTTCTTTTTAGCTTCATCCTTAAATGTAACTCTTTTTAATTTTCTGTCTTCCTGATCTTTTTTCTTTTATAGTGCATTTATCCCTTTCTCTACAGACACAACTTCTTTCATTTTATCTACCAAGGTATATTTATTATCTCTATCTACAAAAATTATGAGAGAATGAGGTAATCTCACTAATAGATATTTTGGAATCTGATGTAGCAGTTTTTGTTTGGTGGGATTGAAGCGGAAATTCAAATGGCAAGATGCCAAGTTTTGCACTTTGGGACTGAGTTAAAATACCAGTGCCTTGACAAATATAAGTTATTCTTCCTTCAGAATCTTTGGACGATTCAGGATTTTCTGCTGAAATGGAGACGTCTTCCATTTTCTTTATCGAAGCTATAATTTCTAGGGATTCTGGAGTATAATCCATAGGGATTACCTTAGGAAGTATTCTAGAAGACTTGCGAGGTGATTGTACAACTCCTGATCTAAAAGTAGGAGATTTTGGAGGGGATCTAGAAGTTGTAGGAGATTTGCAGGAAGAATGACTCTTGGAATGGCCTTTTGTTTTTGGATTGGACTTACTTGCCATTCATAGTCTGCATGCCCTCCTTCTAGTGCCAAAAAGTGTTGAGGCCTCGAAAATTGTTGCTTCAACACAGGGGGAAAACCACCCAGTATGGACCTTAACGCAACTCCTTTTCCGTTTAAGTAGTGGCTCTGACTGGATTGTATAGGACTATTTCCCAATGAAAGGTGATTGAATGAGTGTGTAATGCTTATAGTGAAGTGAAATAGATGGATTTGCAGTAATTAATTAAATGGAAAAATATATACATTAATCTACTGTATAACCCAAGATTGTTTAACTTTTATCTAGATGCAATCTATAATGATTTTCCTTAGTAAATGACAATATAGATTGCTCAAACACCAATGGAAATGAAACTATTTCAAGATCATTAGTTTGATTAAATATTTAATCAAAATAATGTGTAAACTCATATCTCATTTAGAATATCAAAGCAAATTGCTTAACATGTATAAAAATATCAATGGTAGCATGATCAATAGTGAATACATGTAACACTGTTCTTTAAATATCAAGTAATGAGCAATCTAAAAAGATAAATTTACTATTTAATTATGAATAAACAAAGGTACACTGATATAAATACCAGATGAACTTTGTTTAGCTCATAAAAGAAATATTAGCAGTTTAGTCCTTCTTGCAAAGATGATTTAGGGAGTACAATATTGCAACTTCTCAAAATTCTTTATGAAAATTCGAAAAACAATGTTCCCATTGTTCTATTGAGACAAGAATGAAAGTACAATAGTGCGAGCTTTCGTAAGCCTTTCTTCATAAAATTCAGTACCTTTATTTCATACAACAAGTAAGCTTAAATAACATAAAACAACTGAATCTATTGTGTATAACATTGAAGGAATTTAAACAGATCCCTTCAACAACGCTTATGTTGGCTTTTAGGGGCCTGACCCACGTTCAGAGATGATTTAGCCAAACAAATCCTGGTACTACTGGCCCTTTCAGTAATAGTCCGTGTAGCATGGACTGAGGTCTCACCCGAAGTAGTATGGGAGGATGCTAGAACTAGGTTTCTGCACCCTTGAGATGTCTGATGTTTTTTCGGTGGTTTGCGGTTTGACGCTTGAGCGCACGTCCGTGTTATTACCCAAGTTCCTTACTATTAACCCGATATTATCGGATTACTTAACTTATCTATGTGAGCCCAATTACACTTAACAGTGTTCAATATTCATATAAGTGCGCACGATAAACAAACATTATAAATGCATAGAAAGTAATACAAAAGGAGATACACAATATTTAGAATCAAACTTCTCTCTATTATTCTTCTTCTTGGGTTACAGACTCAACTTCACCCTGTGCACTCAGCTGCAGGGGTCCTTGCACTTAGCTGCGGACTCTACTAGGCCTCTGTGCACTCAGTTGCAGAGCCTCTTCCTACTACTACAACCCAAGACACCTACACTTCTCCTCTATTTGCTACTATATCATTCCATTAATCCATCTATTCCTCCATTATCTTTACATCTTAGAGCCTTGCTCTATTTATACAATCCCATGGTTCGTACATCATGGGTAGGTCGACATGACATTACATTACATTACAACACTTAGGGCAGACAAACCTATGACTCAATATACATTTTGCGCTCCGCACCTGCAATTCGCAGAGTCTTACAACATTTTTGACCAAAACTTGGGCTTTGAGCCCCAAAACACGCTGTGGGGGATTCCATGCCCAACAGGCCCCCAACACAAACATCGTGACTCATCCTCGAGTCACTTTGTCGACACGGCGATCTTGGCGCAGAGTCCCTCCAACTGGTCCCGAACGGCCCAGAGGTCCCCAACGCACTGCTTTGCAGTTTGCTGGACCTACTGCATGCGCTCGTCTGAAGCCTCTTTGTTAGGAGCAAATCCTTGCCTTAGCACGTACATCCCCTACATATGTGTGAGCTTGCCTTCGATATCTGTCGTGATGGTGAAGGCCTCGTCAATCTATGGTTGGATGCACGCTTTGAGAACTTCTTCTTTTTGTCGCGCCGCATCCACCTGCTCCTTCAGTGCCTTAGCTTGCTGCATCTTCACAAGCCGTTGAGTGAGGACTACTATCTGTGTAGTTCCTCGGACACTGTCGTACTGCACTTGAAGTTCGCTCGCCTCTGTTTCGAGGCGCTGTATATTGGAGTCCTCCTGCAAAGATGTGAGGACTGCAAATGCTTGTTCTAACATACCGGTACAGTATTGTACTGCACGTCCAATTTCTTCCAACCCTGTTTGGATAGCGCTAGTGCGATGTTCTCTTACTTCCGGGGGAGTGGAAGGTTGCACCTTCAACCACAACTTGACTATTTGAAGGTTCAGCTGAAGGTTCAGCTCCAGCTGAACCTTTGTCGTTTCTACTCTAGCTTTGCAGACGTCGGTCGCCAACCTGTGGATCCGCTCTGCTGCTGGTAGATCTGCTGGGATGGCCAGCTCTGGGATGCCTTTGCAAGCGTTGTCTACCACCTGTTCCAACTGTTGATTCTGTGATACCAGTTCATCACGTTGCAGGCTGAGCTATTCGATGTTTATCTTTTTCTCACTCAGAACCTGTATCGCGCGACCCTCCCTGGTGCGGAGTTGTTTTGTTATTCCATCCTATAGTTGGTATAGTGTTTCTCACAGAAGGGAAGCAAAATTGAGGCTAATTCCTTTGATCCTACCAACCGCAACTCTGTTGATCTCATTTGCTACTGCTAGCACTCCTTCCGGTAACACTATGGTATTGGCCATCCTTGCATGTAGCATCTATTTTGTTGTTGATGTACCTGCTGTGACATAAGTGGACAAGGTTCCTTCCTATGGGGGGCCGCAATCGTATTTCCTGCAGTTGCGCCCTTAGGGCCCCCAACATAGTGTGTTGCTCCGTCATAACTTCTTGAGTGCTTTCTTGGTGACATCGCGAACCATCTTTCCAATGTCATAGAGGTCTCCTTCAATTAATGTGATCGGGTCGATGGCCAGCTTCGAGGCCTTGAACTTTTTCCTTGGACTCAATCTTTCTGGGACATGCGGCCGTTTGAGTCGGGTCAAAGAGATTCCTGGATCCATGCCCTCTTCTGCAAGGTCTGTGTCCTCTGCCTCCTGCCCTACAGACACTTCTTGGCCCCCCTCTACCTGCGCTATTGTGGCCTCTGTTGTCTGCGCTGCTACTATTGCTTTGACGACCTTCTTCTGCTCTACGGTTTCCTGTGCCACTTCGCGGGTTTCCTTGACCTCGATTGCCACTTTTTTGTTGCGCCTTTTCTTGGCCAGCTGGGTGACGCGCAACTTGGTATCCTCCTTTCTTTTCTGCATTGTTTTCTTCTCCAAATAGAGGCGCACAAACTTCAGGTGCAGTACGACAGTGTCCGAGGAACTGCGTAGAGAGTAGTCCTCACTCAACAACTTGCAAAGATGCAACAAGCTAAGGCACTGAAGGAGCAGGTGGATGCGGTGCGACAAAAAGAGGCATTGTTGGCTTATAGGGGACTAACCCAGGTTCAGAGATGATTTAGCCAAACAAATCCCAATACTATTGGCCCTTTCAACAATAGTTCGCGGAGCGCAGACTGAGGTCTCACCCGAAGTAGTATGGGAGGGTGCTAGAACTAGGTTTTCACACCCTAGAGATGTCTGATGTTTTTTCGATGGTCCGCGGTTTGACCCTTGTGTGCATGTCGCTACGCACACCTATCAGTACCTCGCAGCCTGCGATGTTGCCTTCGTGTAGCCCTACTTGAGGCGTAATCCGTGTTATTACCCAAGTTCCTTACTATTAACCCGATATTATCTAATTACTTAACTTATCTATGTGAGCCTAATTATACTTAATAGTGTTCAATATTCATATAAGTGCGCGCGATAAACAAAACAGTATAAATGCATAGAAAGTAATACAAAAGTAGATACACAGTATTTAGAATCAAACTTCTCTTTATTATTCTTCTTCTTGGGTTACAGACTCAACTTCGCTCTGCGCACTCAGCCGCAAGGGTCCGCGCACTCAGCTGCGGACTCTACTAGGCCTCTGCGCACTCAGCTGCAGAGCCTCTTCCTAATACTATGACCCAAGACACTTACACTTGTCCTCTATCCACTACTAGATCATTCCATTAATCCATCTTTTCCTCCATTATCTTTACAACTTAGAGCCTCGCTCTATTTATACAATCCCATGGTCTGTGGACCATGGGTAGGCCGACATGACATTACATTACATTACAACACTTAGGGCGGACAACCCTATGACTCAATATACATTTCGCACTCCGCGCCCGCAATTCGTGGAGTCTTACAACATTTTTGACCAAAACTTGGGCTTTGAGCCCCAAAACACGCTGTGGGGGATTCCATGCCCAACAGCTTAAATGAAAACAATTTTTTGGTGGAAGTTTTTGAATGTGATTTGTTGTCTTTATCAACTTTGTTTGTTACATCGGATTATCTGGATGTTTGTCTATCTTTTTGAGCTGAATTACTACTTGTCAACACAACTGTCCTCTTCTATCATGGACCTAAAGAAGAAAAACAAGAATCGATAAGCTGGAAATAAATGAAACTGATGAGCAAGTTTTATTTGGAACAAATCATTTTTGCAGGAAATCAGGAAAAAAGTAGAGTAATAATAAATTCCAAACACAACCATCATGGAGAGTCATGTGGAGTGAGGTCTGTGGTAAGACAAGTTGGACTTTTACGGTTTTACTGTAAAATCGCAATCAATTTTAGACCGAGGGTTGAATTATCGTCACATTTCAAGTCAGGAGAATCCCTATTGAAATAGACGGAAATTTGAATAAGACCAAATCACAATCGGAATGAGAAGAGGAGGAATGTTTTAAGGTCCGTGACTTTTGCGATTGTGCGGATGAGAGAATTTATGGATTGGAGTGAATAATCCCGTCGGGTTCGAGGCTTTATCATAATCACAATCGGCATGAGGCAGGACCCTTTGGTAATTGCGATAACTCCATATGCGGGGTTTTATGGTATGGATTTTATAATCCCGTCAGGTCTGGGCCTAATTGCATATCACAATTGGGATTCGACAGGAGGCAGTGATATGGTGATCCTTTGTTATTTGTGGTAGCCGCGAACGCAGGGATTAAATGAATTGCAATGTATAATTCTATTGATTCTGGGGCTTTATCGCATATCACAATACATAGGATTATTGCAATCGACGTTCAGAGTTGTAGACTATAAGAGGTGGCATAAAGACTTGCGATTTGCGATATGCGGGATGATGTCGGGGATGACATCATGGTGACATCATTATGATGTGGAAAATGACATGGAATGATGATGTGGCACATGGCAGGTAACAAGTGACATGGCAAATGACGTGGAACGGACATCATATCGCAATTGGAAATCGAGATCATATCGCAATCACAATTCAAATGAGGCAAGACTCTTGGAGTTTTACAATTGCACGGATGCAATATTTAATTTAAACACGTTTTATATTCACAACAGGTCCGACTATATCACATATCGCAATCGGGAAGGGGCAAAGTGCTTGGTCTAATGAAATTTGCGATGGCCTGCAGATGCAAGATTTTATAGATTGCAGTTGATTTTCTTGTTGAGTTTCGTCTAATCGCAATAGGTAGGAGGCATGACTTAAGCTTTTGTGGTTTATTGCGATAGACGTGGATGCGGGGAATGTATGAATTTTTTTAATTATCCCGTCGAGTCCGGGCTTCGTCGCAATCGCATTTGGTTGGCCTAATCACAATCACAATTCGGCTAAGCTAATGGGGCATGAACTTAAGCCTTTGCAACTTCCGTGATAGTCATGGACACAAGGAATTATGAATTGAGATGTATATTTTCTTGTCGGTCCGGTCTAATGCAATCGCAATTATGGAGTAGAGCAGGGAAGTCTTTGCATTTAGAAACTTTTATTATTTGTGATGCAGGGTATAGCGAAGTGTCAAAATTTGTGAGGATTTCAACCTTACGGGATCAAAAACTCTGATTTATTTTGTTTTTTTTTATTTTAAAAATTAAATAACCCATTTTATTTATTACTTAAGTTTTTTTAAAGCCCAAGTATAAGTCTTGGTTATGGGGGTTATTTAATTTGGTTTTTTAGGATAATCAAGGTTTAATACTTGGGTTTTAATTAAAAAGCCTAAGTATTAAACTTTGATTATAAGATTTTTCTAAAATTGCAGGGTCCCTATTTTAATATAATAAATTTCATAGGAAATTTATAATATATTAAAATGGGGGGATGTTGAACAATACAATAGGTTCCTCAAATTTGATGTGGATAAACTCTTGGAAATCTAGGAACCCTCTCCAAATTTAAGAGTATGAGGTGGAACAAAATCTATTTTAAATAACCTTCTCAAACTAATGGAGGTTGTATAGAATTAATTTTGAACAACCTCGTCAAATCAAATTTAAGGTTCCCCAGATTTTATGCGAGTTGTCTTTAGTGTGACTTTTTGGAAGCTTTTCCAGTGGATTTTTCAGGTCTAATTTCTCCAAAATCCGACAGGAATTCATTGAAATTACAAGTTTGATGGGTAACCCCTGCACAATAGTAACGTCCTAGGGGTTTTTCAGGGTGCTGAATCCATATATACACTCAAAAAACTAGTTTAAATAAAAGAAATCAAGATTTCACCACAAATTTAAATGTCGGATTCCGGCACCAGAAACTCCAAAAAGTTGCACTAAAGACAACTCCGATTTTATGTGGATAAACTTTTGAAAATCTAGGAACCTGTTCTAATTTAAGGATACAATCTTAACAAGAGGCATGCCATTGATAATAAATACCTTTTAATTGAAAAAAGCAACAAAAAGACTAATTTTTCGTAGCGATTTCAAAAATCTCATCAAATTTAAGTAATCTTATTAAATCTGAGGAAGGATTTTGCAGTATACCTAAGGTATAATATTAGAAATATTATCATAATGTAGTAAATAAATATCATGTAATAATGGTTCTATAGCTAATCAGTATTACATATTAATGATTATATTATATAATAATTGTCATATGACTTTGTTACATAATACTTATTTATTACATATGATCATAAATTTAATAACATATCTTAAGTATATTACATTTTTTAAAATAATAAAAAGCTAGCTGAAAGTGAAACAAGTGTTTTCTCAAATGATTTTAAAGATGGGAGAGGAACGAGTTCTGCAACTTGAATGAGGATCGAAGTTGACGTTAGGGTTTTTCATTAGGGTTCCATGGCGGGATGCGCAGGGGGGGAGTGCCGCTCCCTCCTACAATCAGGTAGTCACAGAAAGAGGCAAGGAAGAAGGAGGGAAGCATTTCAAAAAACCGTCGGGAAAGATTTCAGAAGCAAGAGGCAAGGAGACAGTTGGATGAAACGAATCCCAGGATCAGGAAGGGAATCAACAGGAAACAAGTAAAGAAAAGGAGAATTGAGGCGGCAATGGAAAAACGACTTCCACAAGAACTATGAGAGTTTGCAAACCCAAATCGAGCATCATTCCCCAGGTCATATTGAGTGATCCCGTGATTCAAGCGCACAGGGATCATATGAAAGAACATGCGATCATCTACAAGTTCATGGGGTTATGGCCAACAGAGAGGGATTTACACATTTGGATTAGGAGCAATTGGAAGCCAAAGGGAGAAATACATTTACATTTGGGTTCTAAGGGCTTCTTCACGGTGGTGTTCGCGAACCTAGAGGACAAAGACAGAGTGTTTGAAGGGGGGCCTTATTTCTATGCTACGACAAGACTCTACATGCGACCATGGATGATGAAATTTGTCCCGGAATGTGAAGCATTTACATCTGTACCGGTTTGGATCAGACTATACTCACTACCTCTGGATTACTGGCTCCCAGAATCTTTGAAAACCATAGGCAACAAGCTGGGGCATTTTCTGAAGATATCAGAGGCAACTCTCAAAGGTAAATACACCTCATTTTCTCAAATATGTGTGGAAATGGATCTATCTGGAGCCCTTTCGGAAGCAATAATTTTAGAGGTATATGATGAAGATTGGGTGCAAACAGTGGACTATGAGCACATACCTTTCAGGTGCTGCAAATGTCATGAACACGACCACCTGTTTAGGGAATGCCCAACAAACAATATGGAAGGCAATGGGAAAACATCTTTGGATAGAGATCACGAGGGTTTTACCAAGTTTGGGGCCAAAGGGAAAGGGGGTAAACGACCACACAAGAAAAGCAGTGAAGACAGAAATACAAGACACAATAGTTTCAAAATCCTAGAGGAAGTAGAGGAGAATGTGGAGACAATCCAGGATAGGGAGAATGCATCCAAGGAGTAGGAAACGGAAGCAGAAGGAGGATCTACCAAGCTGCATGGAGATCAGTAAAGACTATGAGATGACTCCAAGTGAGGTAAGAATAGAGCACCATGAACTACAGGAGATTCTAGACAGGGAAAATTTGGATCTAGAACTATTTCTGGAACAAGGCAGGAACAAAGGAGTGGACTCCTTGCCAAAAGAAGACTATGATCGAGTTCAACAACTCTTTCTATGGAGGGCACAATCGAAGGGAAATGGTGTCAAGAGAAACCACGAAAACCAGGAGCAAAGTGGGGTCAAAACTATGGAGAACTCACAGGCACAATCTCCAAAGAACTCAAGAAGGAAAAGATAGAATGAACTGCTAAATGAATGTGGAAAATGACTGATTAACTCAGGTAAGATGAAATATCTTACCAACTATTCCTTTACTAACCTTTCTTAATGAAGCTTACAACATGGAACATTATAGGTTTAGGTAGTAGAAGGAAACAAAGGAATCTGAGTAACAAAATTAAAGAAGAAAGACAAGACATGGTCTTTATTCAGGAGACCAAATGTTCAATGGAGAAAATAAGAGAAATTCATAATAAATGGTTAATCAAGTATGAGTATTTAGTGGTCAAGGCAAATAACTCGGCAGGTGGGATTCTTACGCTGTGGGATCCACAAAAATTTGGAATCCTGGATGCTAAAGCATCCACGAACTATCTATATTTGGTGTGCAGTCCAGTAGGTGATAAGGGAACATATATGATAACAAATGTTTATGGACCTCAGAAGCAAGTAGATGAACTCAAGCTTCTTACCTCCCTGGAAAATATAAGAGCACGATATCCCAATATGCCTTGGATAGTTGCAGGTGATTTCAATATGATAAGATCTCTTTTAGAAAAAAAGGAGGCACTAGACAACTAGGGAGAGATTCTGAAGCCTTCCGAGCTTTCATCATGAACATGGGACTAGTGGACATCGAGACAATAAATGGAACCTTCACGTGGAACAAAAAAAGGGGTGGGGCTTCTCAAGTGGCTTCAAAACTTGATAGATTTATCGTCTCTGAGGATCTCCTCCTCACAACTCACAGGACCAGCCATCACAACGTCCATTCTGCCCTTTGGAGGTTCGGATCACTGGCCAGTTCAGCTGGAAGCCACCTTTATGGGAACTCCGAGGAATAAGCCCTTCAGATTCGAGAATGTCTGGCTCTCACACCCCAAATTCACTAGTAACATTGACAAATGGTGGAAAGAGGATCTGAATATTCAAGGCACTAAAATGTACATGCTCCAACATAGACTGAAATATATTAAATCCAAACATAAAGCTTGGAACAAAAAGGAATTTGGTGATATCCTCAAGGCTAGAATTGAGACTAAACAAAAACTCCAGGAAATCAATCAGATCAATATCACAGAGGGCTTCAATGAAGAGAGGCAAAAGCTAACTAATTCTTTGCAGGAAGAATGGGAGGATCGATGCTTACAAGAGGAAACTTTTTGGAGATAGAAATCCAGGATTGAATGGATCAAAGAGGGAGAAAGAAATACTAAGTTCTTCCACAAATCCACTATGGCCCACAGGGCACATAATAGAATCACAAAGATTAAGGATTCTTAGGGTGTTGATCTTGTCTCCCACAAGGACATGGAATCAAATCTAGTACAACACTTCTCTAATATTGCAAAGGAGGCAATGGAGGATAGATCTAGGTTCATTAATCAGTTCACCCAATATATCCCCAAGTTGGTCACTAGAGAGGACAACCACAATCTCAATAGGCCAGTCTCGGAAGAGGAGGTTAGTGAGGTGATCAAGGAAATGCAAAGTGGAAAATCACCAGGCCCAGATGGATTCAATGTTGATTTCTCCAAAGCTTGCTGGGATACAGTCAAACAGGATATCCTCAAAGTTGTGGAAGACTCAAGAAAATACAAAAAGGTTCTGAAAGCACTGAATGCTTCCTTCATAGCTTTAATCCCCAAAAAGGAAAATGCTATGATTTCGGATGGATTTAGATCCATAACCTTATGTAATGTGGTGTATAAAATCATCTCCAAAGTGGTAGCCAACAGACTCAAGCCCCTACTACCTTCCCTCATCTCGAAAGAGAAAACAGGCTATGTGGAAGGATGACGAATTCTCAACAACATCATCCAAGCACATGAGGTGGTACACTCTCTCAAAAGCAACAAGCAAGCAAGCATGATTATTCAGTTGGATAATGGGAAAGCCTATGACAAACTTAGCTGGTCTTATATCAGAGCTACTCTGAAAGCATATGGCTTTGACCAAAATTGGATAAGATGGGTTATGGCACTAGTCACCACGACCAGCTTTTCCGTTCTGCTTAATGGAGCCCCTTCAAATACATTCACACCTTCCAGAGGGCTCAGACAAGGCGATCCGCTCTCCCCTTTCCTCTTTGTCCTCATGATGGAAGGGCTAGGTAGGGCAATCAGAATGGCAAATGTTGAAGGTCAAATTCAGGGGATCAAGCTCACCCCAGATGGAGATGCTAATACTCATCAATAATTTGTCGATGATACTATGCTACAGGGCATACCCATAGTCAGGGAAGCAAGGGCAATCAAAGATATCTTAAATGACTTTGCTATGGCAGCAGGCACAGAGGTAAGCCAAAATAAGTCCAAAGTTTTTTTCTTTAACACAAATATTGCTATACAGAGAAACATTACCAGAATTCTGGGTTTTCAAAGGGATCAGGTGCCTTCCAAATATCTTGGCATTCCTCTTACCAATAAACTTCTCAACAAGAAAATATGGGAACCAATTTTAAATAAACTTCAGGACAAAATCAGAAAATGGACATGCAGATCTTTAAACTTAGCAAGGTGACTTGTGCTCACACAGGCAGTCTTGCAAGCTATTCCCATTTTCATGTTTGTAGTTATCCATGCTCCTCAAGGTATTAAGCAACATATAAGGAAAATTCAAAGGGAATTTCTATGGGGTAGAGGGGAAGAGAAAAAAAGTGGGCCTTAGTTGCCTAGGACAAGATCTGCAAGCCCAAAAGCCATGGTGGCTTGGGGCTGCATGATCCGGAAACTCTCAGTAAAGTTTTGGGAGCTAAGCTTTGGTGGCAATGGATCAAGGAGCCGAATTCCCCCTGGGCCAAGATTTGGAAACAAAAGTATGCCAAGCACTACCAGGAAAAGGATCTTATTAGAATGACAGGACAAATAAGAGGATCACACATATGGAACCTTGCTTGGGAGAACAAAAACATTGTTCAACAGCATTGTTTTTGGGAAATCGAAGCAGGGGACCGAGCTCGATTCTAGGAGGACAGTTGGCAATAGGAACCCATCCTCAACAGGATTGACTTAGCAACCCTCAAGAGAGACACAGTTAGCAAAGGCCTATTAATGGTAAAAGATTTCTGGGACCAGGGAAGGAACAATGAAAAATGGAGGAAGTGGAAGGAACTAAGTTACAGTGATGAAAATCCTTTGAAGGCCATGACAAAGGCTCTCACCATGGACTTAAAGCACAAACAGACTTCGGTTTCCTTCTCACACGACCAATTAAGATGGGGGAAGAATAACGAATGTAACTTTAACCTCAAAGAGGCAAAACAAGCAATCATAGGATTCAACTTTGTAAATGCTGATAAAGTCTGGAAGGAACTTTGGCAAATTCCTCACTGGATGAAAATAAAGATATTTATCTGGCTTGTGCATCAAAGGAAGATCCTAACTTGGGAAAACTTCCTAAAGAAAGGTTTCATTGGCCCTTCCAAATGTCACCTATGTGGCTCACATGAGGAAACGAATGAACACCTACTCAACCTCTGCTCTTTTTCTACTAAGGTATGGGACTGGGTGGCCTCAAGCTTCTGACAAACCGACAGGGACAGTCTCAGCATATCCAACACTTTGAAAAACTGGAGGAAGAATTTCTCAGAGAATGAGATCATCAACAAAGCTTGGATGCTAGTACCAGGCTTTGTTATCTGGAATGTTTGGAAAGGACGCAACAGGCGGAACTCACAAATAAAGCTAGAGAACCCCAGCATATAATCAGTCAAATTCTGATACAGCTTAAAGAAATAGTTAAGAGCCATTTGAGGTCAATTCCCATGAATCCTCCTCTACCTCATGAGGAGATTATTATTCTTAATTTGGGTCTTCAATCCATCAATCCTCAAGGAATAAGGAAGGAAGTGAGAACAATTAGCACAGGGGCCAGTAGATGGTAGCCCCCTCCTCAGGGCTTCTTCAAAGTAAACATTGATGGAGCTTCTAAGGGCAATCTGGGGGAAGCTCGCTTTGGGTGTGTTATAAGAGATGCTCAGGGGCACACAAAATACATCTTCCATGGCCACTTGGAAAAGGGTACCAATAACATGGCTGAACTTTTGGCTTTAGATCAATGCTTGGAAATCCTGGTGGAGGCAAATTTACAGAATGTTATCATTGAAGCAGATTCAGATTTAATCATCAAAGCAACCAAGAAGATTTGCAATGGAACTTCGCTAGATAAAGTGTCGAAGCACTAGAAGCTGCTGCAGATTTTTCACCGTATTCTCACTTGTAGACCCTTAAAACAATTAGATTTGTTCATGTTAGAAGGAAGGCAAATATGCTTGCAGATCGGTTGGGCAACGAAGGTGTGGCCAATAACGTCAGGGATTCTTGGCATGCATGGGGTTTGTTACTTGAAGGGAAACTGCGAGAGAACTGTTTCATCCTGGCAACCAAAGATTGGGATTTATGGATGAACAATGCTGATCGAAGGGATTCAGGAGACAGGAGTGAGGATGATATCACCTAATTTGTCTACGATTTTGGGATATGGTTACTCTCCACAATTTTGTTAACTTTTGGATGAATGATGAAGGTTTCAAGTCGGGAAATGACGCAGAATGGACTGCCTCGATGTATTTGGCTTAGCGGGTTTTTGTTGGCGACTCCAGGCGGAAGGTTCAACAAGGTCTACGGGAATGTTATGGTTTTTTCGCAAAACCACGATCTCAATACCACAAGTGGTATTTCGCATGGGACTTAGATGGTATATGGTATTTTGGTAGGTGCATGCGATTCCACTCAGTGGGTAACACGTGGCATCGAGAGGTGAGAGAAAACTGCTTTCATCATGCGGTTAACCTCCACGCTTCTCATTTGCGCGATATCCCCGATGACCGTTGGATCGGGATTATGTATTCAACTGCTGAGATGGGTCGTGCTTGTCGCCTTAGGGTTCCGGACCTGCTGCTGCTTACTGGACCCAGTTTAGAGTTGCGGTCAGGTTCGTGTGCAAGGGGCAGTGGGGTCCACTGTGGGTCCCTGTATGGGCCCTGGGCTTTCCGTGAAACCATGAACACAAAACTCCAAAACCTTATGTGGTATATCGCGCGGGACATGGCTGGTATCTGGTATTGTGGAAGATGCATGCGATTCCACTCAGGGGGTAACACGTGGCAACAAGAGATGAGAGAAAATCGCTCTCATTGCGCGGTTAACCTCCATGCTTCTCGTCTGTGCGATATCCCCGCTGGCCGTTGGTTCGGGACTTTGCTTTCAACGGCTGGGATTGGTTATGCTTGTTGCATGATTGTGGGTCCCTTTGATTGTTGACCGTTGGATCGAGGTTATGTATTCAACAACGAGGATTTAGTTTCATGGACTTTGTATTGTTGCCTCCGGGTTCGTCTAGTGGATGCAGTAGGAACCACTTTGAGCTGTTTGTAGGAATCTCTTTGAGCTTCGGTCCCTGGTTTTTTGCCGCCCTTGCTGTCTGGGGCACTCTGTATATTATGTAATTTGATCAGATTAATAGAAGGTTCGTCTCTTACTTATAAAAAAAAAAAGAAACAAGTGTTTTCTCATAAACAAATGTCCATACAACAATTTTGGTATTTATTTTTTGCTCTTAAACTTAAATGAATTTAAGTGTTCACTATTTACATATTTAAAATAATGAATAATATATGTATACATTTAAATATCAATGTTTTTCATGGATTTGTTTGGAATATAAAAAACAATTAATATATTCTCCATGATAAAATAATTTCAATACCATGGAGTAATAAACTTAAGTGTTCCATGTTTACATATTTAAAATAATGATGATAAAATAGTTTCAATGCCATGGATTTATCAAATCTCATGTGCAAATTTCTTTTATAGTGCAATATAAAAATTTCATTGTTTGAATTGCATTTTTTAATGTATAAATGGATTTCACCCTTTGAAAATCTCCTTGAGCACTTCGATTGTGTAGAGTGTGTAGACTAAGTAAACTTACCAAAAATATATCCAAAATGAGCCAAATTAATTGAAATATTTTATTTATAATCTAATACATTATTATCTTTTAAATGCCACATAATAATTTTATATTAAGAATTAAACGAATTACACAACTCTATTTTATTATTTTTATTAAGAAACACTTGATTTTTTTTACTTTCAATAAATATAACTATATATATTATATATTAGTATGAAATATTTAAATAGTTAAATCTTAATAATCTTGTATTCGGAAATTATTTTACAAGTATAAAAATTAAAATATATCACCTACACAAAACGTATAAATCTATTTTTTTCTTCTTCTATAATTTTGATTATTTTTAATTTTCTTTCTTTATATATATATAAGAGTTAGTAATGATATTTATAATCTTAATCTAATTTTGTAATTGATATTTTTATAAAATATAAAATTATAACATCTTCCCATACACAATAACTGGAAATTAATCTTTTTTTTTTTTTTTCATAATATATTTTGATACTTATTTTTGAAAATTGATATAGAATTTTGTTTATATTTTATGTATGGTTGGTTGAGAGTGAGTGAAATATTTTTACCACATCTTTTAAGTTGTAAAATCAACAAAAAAAAAAAACTCAACAAACACAACAAAAATAAGATTATTGATATTTTATAATGTTTTTAATTAAAACTAACCACTAACCAAATATATATATTCATTTTTGTTTTTAATTATAATTGACATTGTTTCAAAAAAAAAAAATTCATGGATTGTAGAATGTCAAACATAATACTTAAAAGAAATATAAGAAAATAAACAACTAGGTTTATAAAAAATTTAGGAAAAAATTTACAATTTTTATGAAAATGATCATTACCATTTTCTAAATTATTATTATTATTATTATTTTTTTTTGTATTTTTTATTTTTTATTTTTATTTTTTTATTTTTTAATTATTTTATATAAATTTTTAAAATATTATCATAATAATTTATAATTAATTAATAACATATTATTTTTTTTTTTAAATATATTAATGATTCTAATAATTAAAATAAAATAATTGACTTCCTCTTGAGTGAGCCAACCCTTTAATCATGTAAGATCGATATTTCTTTTCCTATCGGTTGTAAAAGCTTTCCGACGATAAAAGTTAATTATGAATAATAGTAGCCACTGACTGACTTGAATATAATTTGATTCTCAATTTTAAAAATTAATAAATAAAATCAATGTCAATAAAGCAATAGTGATTCCATTCTTTACCGACATACCGAAATTTATGAATGATTTCCACCAAAAGCCGAGCCAATATCTCCCCTAGCAAATCATCCGGCAGCTTACTCCACAACCCCTCACCTAAGTCTGAACACTCCCCATGATTCAGTTCCATTTCCACTACTGATTATTTACCTTTCTTCAAAGACCATGAATTGATTCACGGTATCGATTTGTAACCACGTGGCAATAGGATTTGAAAATGTAACCATGCGCGAACATGATTTGGGGATCTAACTTACGCTCTTCACATGCAGATTGATATAGATTAATATAGTAAATATGGTAGGTTGTTGTTGTGATTCATATAATTTATTAAATGGAGAGGTTTATTTTACAACTTAGTATGAAGGTGATGTGTAAGTATGTTCGCTTTCAACTTAGAGTTAATATTGTCTTTATTAAAATAAAAACAAAATATTTTCTAAATAAATCCACTTATGTGAATATCAACTTCATTTATATTTATATATGGGAAAGAAATGTTAAAAGAAAATATATTAATGTTGTATATAATAAAATATTAATGTAAATTATAAGTAAAATATTTAATATGAATTAATATTGAAGTATATTTAAAATATAATATTTAATAATATAATTTAAACAATGAAAAATTACATATTGTTTTTTTGCATTTTAAAATACGTTTGCATCTAAAGAAATTTTGATATCTCTCCACACATGTTAGATATGTGTTTAAGATGGATCTATGCTAATAAATAAAAGCGAAATTTAGAATAATTAGAGTGTCACGCCTTAAGATGGATCTATGCTGGTAAATATAAAAGCGAAATTTAGAATAATTAAAGTATCATGCATAAGACTTAGAGAAACTAGAGTATTATGTTTATGTGAAAATTAACAGAGAAAATATACCTATATGTAATTGGTATAATATAAATTAATGTACATATTCATATTTACAATAATTAATATTAAAGATTCAATTACTCATATTTATAGCGATGAATATTAAACATTTAATTATATGTAATTATTTATAAAGTATAATTATGAATATTAACAATTCAACTAGGGAAGAGTTTTATTAGATAATTTTTTTTTTGAGAATTTATAATAATTTTAAAAAAATTATTAGATAATTACTATTTTTAATTTGTTTTTTTGGAAAAAATATATTTTTAATACTCAGAATAGAATGATTAAAAAGATTTAATATTAAAAATTCAACTATGAGAGGAGTTTTTTAAAGGTAATTATACATTTTTTTTGTCAAAAGAACTTAGCTAAAGTTGTATGGTTCATGATTTCTGTCCAAAGTAGCATGGTTCAAGTTGTATTTTTATATTATCATTGTACTTTCTAGATAGATTCTATATATACATGAACATTTTTTTTTACAAGATCCTTTTAAAAAGTCATTTTTTTTTTAAAGTAATTACAAAGAACATTTTTTTTTACTTCATTGATTTTGTTTATAATTGGGGAAGTATTAATTCTCCAATCTATTCATACCATTTTCCCAATAATTATTAACTTAGAATCCCTAAGCATCTAAAGAAGAGAAGTTTCTTTGTCCAAAATCAATGTTAAAAATAATTACAAACCTTAACCATATCCTACCTTGAAAATAATGAAATGTGTTTCTAACCTATAACATTTATCTTTAATGAACATTGAATTTTTTTATAAATCAATAATAAATTTATATCCAATTTTTTTTATCATTTTAAATTTCTTACCTAAGATAGAATACCTTATTTGATAATTAACCTATATTGACAATACATGCTTTCCTCAAACATACAAGGATCCCTTTCTAACCAAAACCTTAAATTATGGTACAAGGTAAAGCTCTATATTCTCTCACAATTCAAATCCCTTTACAATTTATCTCTATATTCTCTCACAATTCAAGTACCTTTATAATTTATCACTTTTTAATATTTTAATATATACTTTGTGAAAGAATAATATTGGAATAAATGATACGTTATCATTTTTTTTTGGGATTTATATAAGGTTTATGACTTTACCGGATAAAGCTTTTAAAATGTATTTTAGTTTTTAAAAGAAATAGTAGATTTTTCAATTTCTTCTTACCATTAACACAATCAATTATTAACATAGTATTAACATATAGTTCCCCGATTGTTATTAGACATGCGGAATTAATAACACCAACAAGGCACTTAGTTCCCTCCTATTGTTTATAGGACAACTTACCTTGAAATAACCAACAAAGCACTTAGTTCCCTCCTATTGTTCATAAGATAGTCTACCTTGAAATAACCAACAAACCAATTAGTTCACCTAAACATGGTTGTGTCCATTTCATATATCTTTCATTAGGGAATTATGAAATAAGGTTAATTAAAAAAAAATCAGCTTTAAAAGAAATTTAAATTTTAAATTATTTTCCATCATCATTGCTTCTCTTCTTCACCTAATAACCTATTTTTAAATTATAGTTTCATGATGCTTTCTTCTTAAGTCATATAATTTGACCTACTTTATTTTTTAACTTTATAAAAACTTGTTTCTATGTAAAAGATAAATCATCGTCATTTCAAAGAGATTTTACCATGGACACTTAATAATTGGTTTATTTCCATCCTAATTTCATAAAATACTATCTTCTTGATGTATTGTAACTATTGGTTATAAATTTCCATATGTCGTAATTTTTACTTATCCAAGCATGTTTCCCTATGTTACTATGTTAACTTTTATCAGTTTCATTAGCTTCCATGCCAAAGACTTCACTATCAAGAGAGATTTTATCGAGAGAAATTTTTTCATTGATGCCTTCCAAATGATCAATACACTTTTAAAGTCCTCCTCCACTTTTATATCTATAAGTGTTATGAATTTTTCATATTTTAGTTTTCTTTATAGACCTTCATTCTATAATATTGTCCACAAACATATGTATATTCTTTGAACACCAAACTCTAGTATATGTGGTCTTTTTTTCCACACCAGGTTATCCAAAATGGATCATTATAACTTTATGGATGAAGAAATTGGAGCTATTGACTTGTAGGGTCCATTTAATGGGAAAGTCCCACATTGGTGAACTCGGGTCCATAAAATCCTAATTTATATTTAAGGCCTTAAATAATCATTTTGGGGTTAAAATTTTGCAAATAAATTTATAATCATTTCATTGTTGTTTTGCACAGAAAGAGCTTAATGCCACAAATATCACTTCAATATAAGTTCATATGATGAATGTATTCCTCCCAAGTTGACCCATCATATTGACCATCATGATACCAAGTGATACCTATTACTCACACATGTAGAGCTAGTCGCATGTACACTTCCATGCTGATTCTAGAGGATCTAAAAAATAGTCCTAATTGGGAGTTGTAACATGCGAAAATCCCAGGCCTAACACTTAATGGCTATTATGCCATGTTAAATATTGGACCAATAGGAGTGAAGGGGTTTCCTTCTCATGGTATTGTTATTATTCCATATTTGAGCAAAGCATGCAGGGGTGTGACATTGAACAATAACATAGTAGGAAAAACATCCTCTAGCAAGCACCTAAGCATTTTGGAGCCCCAAGTTGTCCAAGTCGACCCTCTAACCCTCAAGTCAGCTCAACCTCCTTTGGCACCCAATCGAGCTCATGATTGACTATAAATTGAAGTCACTCGTCCTCCCCTCCAAGTAAAATTCATTTGTGCATCAAGAAATATATCTCTAGGCATACAAAGCTAATAAAAGAGTAGATTGAAGGCATATAAGTTGCTTGGAAGGTCAAATCTTCTCCGTGATATATATCTTGGAGATATCAAACGTATATGCGGTTTGTTTTGGTGCTAGGAGGATGAATTATTATGGATCTAGGAGGCCAAAAGTTTTGTAACTCTCTCAGTGTAAAAGAATGAAATTACTGTGATTTGTACCCTGAGGAAGAGAGTTGAATTTTGTACAAGAAGGGTCAAAATCCCGTGGTTCACATTTGTGAAAGAAGGCCAAAATTCTTAAGTACGTCTCTATGAAGAAGGGAGCTAAATATTCTATGTCATCTTTTTTATTACAATCAAATTAAGAGGGATGACTTGGACACTTGGTGGATGCTCTTGATGGTTAGTTTGTCAATGACATTTGACTTTGATATCTCTTGTTGAATTTGATTCTCTAAGGAAAGGATTGTCAGCTTTTTCCCCATGTGGGTTTTCCCATGGTAATCTCTAGTGTTATTTGTGTGTTTGTCTCATGATGATCCTAAATTTATGTATTGTTGACGTCTTTTGTATAGTTTCTTAATGATGGAATAATGAGTAATAAATAAGTGTGTGGAAAAAAAATCATCAGAATTAATTATCTATATAGAAGGCACCCTAAAAATCAACATGGTATGAGAGCTTGGGTGAATGAGCAACTCATTTCATGCTTCTAGGGTTTGTTGATGGATGCCTAGATTTGTTTTATGTCTCAACTAAAGGGAGAAATCCTAAGAGGAAATGTTTTAATCTAGATAAAATTAAGTTCCATACATATCTAAAGAATGCCAGAAATATCTCAAGCCTTCATCAAATGGATTTACCTAGGACTAATACTCTTTCTGAAAGTCAAAGTGTGCTTGAAGATCAACATCTTAGTCTTCTCAATATGCTGTTACAAGATGACCTCAAGGCTGTGCTGAGAAAATCCTTAGTCTATCTTATAAATTTGAAATTCCATAGAGATTTAGTTATAGTTTCAGGAGGTTGAATTTTGGGTCACATAATCTATCTCAATTTGTATCATTTAACCAAGGAGGCCTACAACATGTTACAGTGAGGCTAAAACTTAAAGGCTCAAATAAAGGTCTCAAGTCTAATGTTAAAAGAAAATAACCTCAAGTCAAAAACTACCACAATCAATTTGTTTTGGTGAAGTCGTGAACATAATATGGTGTTGTCTTCACTGAATCTCTATGCAAAGGATCAAGAACTCAGGAATGGATGAAGCAAAACTATTTGCAAAGGGGCTAAAAGCGTCAGGATGTTTCAAGGGGCCAAAAGTATCCTCAAGAATAACAACAAAATGTTTAAATCCCAAAGTACAAATTCCTCAATAGGTCAATCAAGGATTACTCAAAGAATGATTGGAAATCAAATTTTGGATTATGAAAATTGTAGTTCTAGTTTTATTATATTCTTGTAAACTGTTAAAAATGATAACCATGTTGCCTTAAGAATGAACGTATTTTGTGAAGATAATGAATTTGAATTATGGAAAGACAATGACACAACAATGATATGTGACCCAAAGGTTTTTGAAATATGGCATATCAAAACTATAGGATGTCACCATTTTATTTATGAAACAAGACATTGTCATTGAAGCTACATTGTTTTTGACACATTGCAAGTAAAATTACTATGAGTTACATTGGATCAATTATGTGAGGATATGTTGGGTATTAAAGGAGAAGACTCAATTTATGAATATGGATGCTCAACCCTAGAGAAATCATGCCTTAATGAATCCAGTGCATTGAATGTGACAAAGAGGCCAAGTTCCTCTTCAAGGATGAATGTTGAAGTGCAAAAATTGATGAAGTATAAATCTACTTGGGGTGAGGAATCCAGAACATATTTAAAACAAAAGTGCATGGTTGCTAAAGCAGTATTTCTTGATGAATTCATATAATTGGAAGATTCTTGATTCTTGGATATAGAAGAATTTTGTCTTGCAAGAAGAAAATAGGGTTTGAAATACTAAAAGTATTTATATTATGAAGTTTTATATTTTTCATATCTAGGGATAGGAAACCCTAGAAAGAAAAAAGGGTTTGGACGAGAAAGCATAAGGGTTTATGGTTGAAAACCCTTGATTTGGTTTTAGATTTCTGCTGAAAGTAAAAACCCTAGCTTTTGCAAAAAAGGAATGACATAATGATGATGATGTGAATGAATCTAATAAAGTTGAAGATGGATACAATAATTCTAAAGATCAAGAGGGAATTGACTCTCCTCTCAAAACATAAGTATTTCATCTCTCTTATTTGATTATTGATATTATTGTTATTTTACTAGTAGAAAGTCTCTTGCCTTTATATTATGTGCTTGGTCTAATTATTCTTCCATGGCCTCCTAGTGAGGATTACAGATACATAATGAAAACTGTAGATGGATGAAGTGGAAGATAAAAGTAAAGTGTGTGATAAGATCTTTCCTAAATCACGAGTTGAGTTAATAGATATTATCCGAGCTCAGAGGGAGATGAGACATCAACAATTTTGAATTTTAGATGAAACAGATGGTAGCATAGCAAGAATTGAATAGAACATTCTCCCGTAAGTGGGAGAGGATCAGGACAAGACATTTGTCCCTATTGTGAGGTACACATCTATTCTCATTATTTTGAAAATTGCACCAAGTCGACGCAAATATTGCTTTCCTCAATAATTGAGGTGGAAGAAGTGTGCATAAGAGCTACCTCAAGCTTCTGATTAGAAAATTTCATTAAAGACTTCAGAGGGAGTTGACTTTTGAATTCGAGACGATGGATTGTCATTGATAATTGATGCACTGAAAGACTACAGTGGTAGAGGAAGTAGACTGAAATAGCATAGAAGAATATGTCTAAGTATGAGAAGGAGCACCCATTTTTGAGTCCTAAAAGCATTTGTGGTCTAGTGAAGGGAACAAGCATAGTTTATGGTTGAACCAAGATGTGTTTCTCAACATGTATAGTTGCAAACTTGTTTTGGGTCAAGAGTGTTGAAGACAAAAATAATTTGTTGTTTCATTTAGGTCTACATTATAATTTTCGCGGATAAGCATGAAACAATCATTGTTGCACTTAGTATCAAAAAGGCCAAGTATATTGCAGGTGGATTGGCAAGTTGAGAAGCAATATGACTTCTAAGGCTACTTGTTGGATTATTTTTTTATCAAGTACTGATGATTACCATGATGACAGGTCAAAGAACATATCACTTCATTCAAAATATGGTGCTAAAGGGAGCTGTGAAGATACAATACATCTCCATTCATAAGAAAATAATTGGTATTCTTACAATGCCTCTTTCTAGACAGGAGTTCATGTTCTTCCAGGACAAGATTGGGCTTGTGGAGATTGCCTCTCTCATTGAGAGGGAGAGTTGATGAGATTTCATTATGAATGGACATTCTTTGTGTGTCTTCATGACCTTGGTTGGAGAATGGTCCGATATTCTCCCTGTGTCATTATGACCTTGGTTGAATATGTTCTCCCTGTGTCACTATGAACTTGGTTGGAGATGTTGTCCTTGTGTCATTATGACCTTGGCTGAAGGATGGTTTGAAAAATCAGATAGCATCATGGATTGCTATTCTTCTTGTGTTATGTACCTTGACTTGATTAGGGAGGTTATCCCTATGTAAAGTACATAGACCTTGGTTGAAGAATGGTCCGATAGACCGACATTATTCTTGCGTGATTTTGACCTTTGGTTGAGAATGGTATGATACAAGAAATTTTCCTTGTGTCACTTTGATGTTGGTTTGAAGAATGGTTTGACAGAGGATATTCTCTCAGTGTCGGTTAGACCTTGGTTGGAGAATAGTCCTAGAGTCTACTCAGATTTCTTTCTAGAGTGAGTAGGAGCCTCCCAACATCATGGGCATATATATTTCTAGAGTGAGTTTGTTTATCATTGATGAGGCCTTTGGTGTTTCGCAGAAATTTCTTGTAGATTCAAAAGCTCATGCAATTTACTAAAGCACAAGACAAGAATCTACTTCTACATTCAGCCAGTGGAAGCCAATAAATCGATGAAAATAATATGAACAAGAAGAAGATAAATCAATGGCACATAACACAATAAGTATTCGCGGAAAGCCTCAGCTGAAAACCCCTACTATATATATTGCATTAATCAGAAATCCAAGATGATAATACAATGATTGTTCTCACAAGAACAATCCCAATAATTAGTATGATCAATTTCCCTGCTCACAAGCAAGCTCAAGCCAATCTCTAGCCTCTTTTGCTGCTCTCCAAGCCCCTGATTCCTTACGCCCTTGGTTAAATAATTTGGATGAATACAATATGCTCCGCTCAACCTTGAGCTTAACCTGCACAAGTATTTCCTATCCTCCGCCCAATGACTTCCTTTGCCCAATACTTAGCCAAATTTCCAAGCCTCCAATCTTCTAATTCTTTGCACAATTCTTAAGAGAATTAGCCCATGTTTAAAGGGAAATTCCTCATCCATAACTGCGCAATCCAAAATTAGGTCCTTCTCTGATTGCATGCATGACATTTACAACTCAGTAAATCATACAACTGATAGTACACTATCTCTGCACTCTAGTCTCAATTAGGTCTTTTTCTGAACTAACATGCATGAGTTTCTGATTAGGGAATCTTCAGTTAACTGGAGTAACACTTGTGGATGCACTAGTGCACTAAATTACTGCTAATCCTCTATTAGTTCCACAAATAGTTATAACTAATATAACTGACCATAACTCAGTAACCTGAAATATCTAATTACAACTCATAAATAAACTCATTCTGGACCCCTAAAACTTAGGGAGAACACTTACATGACTTCCAAAATACTTCCAACTCGAAATTCCTAAGTTAAATAAGTCAACTTAACTTAGTTAACTATTACAAGTTGCTATGAGAAAAGAATTACAATTTAATTCAAGGAAAAATTAAATTGGAATTTAGGATTCTATTTTTAACATTTCTTGTTGCTATTTTCAACACCATGATTATGTTGAAGTTGGTGATTATGATATTGATCATGATGATTATCTTAATATATATCCTTCCTTAAAAAATTGTCAACTTGAGATTATCTTGATAGTCATTATAAATACCTCCCTAGCAAAGAGGGAGTGTTGAATTTTGTAGCTATGGTCAGTCTTCATATTTATGTATTTATCATTGATGTGATTGTAAAGCATGGTCTTCATACTCAAATTATTTTTGTATTTATTAAAAGATAAATTTAAATGCAACCCAAAAATGTCCAAGTCGTCCCTATAACTGTCAAGTCGGTTCAACCTCCTTTGGAACCTAGTCAACCTCATGATTGACTATAAATTGAAGTCACTCGTCCTCCTCTCCAAGTGCAAGCATCAAGCAATATATATTTCACCATGTGAAGCTAGTGAAAGGGTAGATTGAAGGCATAGAAGTATCTTAGAAGCTCAAACATTCTTTGTGATATATCTCTTGGAAATATCAAACATATTTGTGGTTTGTTTCTGTGCTAGGAGATCGAGTTACTGTGGATCTAGGAGGCCCAAAGTTGTGTAGCTCTCTTAGTGCAAAAGGACAGAATTCCTATGATTCTTAACTTGAGGAAGAGAGACAATTTTTTTGCAACAAGGGATGAGGCTCTCTGGTTCAAAATTTATGACAGAGGGCCAAAATTGTTAAGTACGTGTCTGTGAAAAAGGGATCAAAGTCTTCTATGTAATCTCTGTGATTACAATAAAATTAGAGGGATGACTTGCACACTTGGTGGATGCTCTTGATGGTTAGTTTGTCCATAGCATTTGACTTTAATACCTCTTGTTGAATTTGATTCTCTAAGGAAAGGATTGTTGGGTTTTTCCCTATGTGGGTTTTCCCAAGGTAATCTCTTATGTTATTTGTGTTCATGTCTCTTCATGATCCTAATCTCATGTCTTGTTGATGTATTATGTATAATTTCTTAATGATGGAATAATGAGTAATAAATAGGTGTGTTGAAAAATCGAAATCATTAGAAGTAATTATCTATATAGAAGGGACCTAAAAATCAACATGGTATCATCGATTGGGTGAATGAGTAGCCTATTTCGTGCTTCTAGGGTTTTTTGATGGATACCTAGATTTGTTTTATGTATGTTCTATCGATTGAGGCCTTAAGGGGAAATGTTTTCAATCTAGATAAACTAAAGTTCCATGCCTCTCTAAAGAATGCCAAGAATATTTCAAGCTCGCCTCAGATGGATTGACCTAGGACTAATACTCTTTTTGAAAATCAAAGGGCAATTGAAGAAGATCAACATCTTAGTCTTTTCACAAATATGTTACAAAAGGACCTCAAGGATAGGCTAAGAAAAGCCTTAGTCAATATCTTAGAAATCATAAATTCCATAGATATTTGGATATAATAGCAGGAGGCTAAATTTTGGGAAACCTCATAACCTATCTCAATTTGTATCGTTAAACTGAGAAGGCATATGATATGGATTGGATCATTATATTTTTTTCATGAATATCGAGGATTTTATAGAGGAAAAAGTGGAGGAATAAACTTCAAGGACCATTTTTACTAGTGGGATCTAGTTTGTCAAATTGGGGTCTGAAACCTTCCAAGAGCATTTTGATGCATCAAACCACGTTTTTTTTGTTTTTTGTTTTTTCAAGTAAAGTGTTTCCACTTTAGTTTTTCACCTTTCTATCATATTCTACACACCGAGACCTTTCCAATGACACAAGAATCACGCCAATCAAAGTTTGTATGCAAAAATTATGCTACTCAAAAGTTGACCTTCCCATTTTCACCACCATAATTTGAGAAGATGCCATGTTAGCCCCCAATACTCATTAAAAAGGGGTCATCCACATGATTATGATGTAGAAGACTCTAGAAAAGTCTACATTATAACTCTAGTTAAGAGTTAACGCAGTCAAACCTAACCACTAGTAGGTTATCGGGTTGTGTTGTAACTAGGCCACTGGGGGAAAATGTGATTCCATTCTTTGGAGTACATTTGTTCCATAACTAAGAAAAAATAGCTACGAGGGATAGGAGGTATAACACATAGAGAGGATTTGTGCATTGTAGCAACCCATGGGCCATAGTCCATACTTCTTTTTTCTTGCAGTCATATTTCCATTTAGTAGAAAAAGAGCGAAGCGAACTCACCTTCTAGTTGGTTTTTTCTGCCAAAAAGGTTTCCCACGTAAAATCTTGTGTCAAATGTGCGTGTGATATTTTATTTCTTTGTTCTCTATTTTCTGCATAATTTTAAATTCACATGCATGCCCTATTAACAATAAATCTACCGATCCAAAAATCTAATAATTGTAATGTCGAGTTTCAGATTTTATATATAATTTTATTAGATTTGTTGTGACAAACTATATAGTGGAATATCCATAGAAGTTTACAGACCATATTGGTATCAAAGTAGGTTTCTTTTGGTATATTGTGGATATTTGTAGGGGATCTAGATCAACGGGGCCAGAAGTCATAAAACCCTAATCATGACCAATGAATATGTGAATAACTCTTGTGTTCCTGCAGAGGAGAGACTTTCGCGGCTGAAATAACAAGTCACAAATATAAATTGTAATGTAAATCTCATCACGGTGGCCTTGAGCAACAAGCTTGGGATATTTGGAGAAGATGGGTGTTCTAATGCATAGGATAAATTAGAAGGGGGATCAAGATATCAAGAAGATACGAAGAACCAACCAAAGAAAGGACCCAAAAAGGATCAACCCAGTTTGAGTGTCGTGAATCAAACACAGTCTCTGTTCAAAATAGAAGTGAAGGTTGATATAAAGTCGTAGCATGGAAAGAATGACACTATGAAGCTAAATCACTGGTTGCAACAATGGTAAGTGTATTTTAGTGTCCATTAAATTGAGGAAGAATAGAATATTTCATTTGTGTAGCTAAAGTTAGAGGGGCATGCCCTAACTTGGTGGGAAACACACATGGAGACCTAGGGGTGTGATGGAGAGTCTCCAATGGCTATGTGTGAGGACTTCAAAATCCTCATTAAGTCATATTTTTACCCTATTAGGAATGTAGAGGACCAATGGATTTGGTGGCACTACTTCATGCAAAAGTCAGGGTAAAGTATGCATGAGTACACCATAGTACACCACAAAGTTTAGAAAGATGGCTATAATGTTGGGTATCTCCCCAAAGAACCTAGATGTACTCCTCTAGTATTTGGGGGGTCTACATCGCTATCTGCGGGAGCAGGTGATGTTGTTTAAGCCAAATTCAGCGGATAAGGCTTGTGTACAGGCACAATAAGTGGAGAACATAGGCCTAAAGAAAGCACAATCAAGTGGATCGAAGCAAAATGAGAAATATGATGCTTCTAAGGAGGGGAAGAAGAAGCGAAAGGGTGAAAAATAAAAGGACAACAACCATAATATACAAGTGCAAAGATCTTAGCAACTACTGCAACATTGATAACCATATAAAGAAGAAGTGTTGGGAGTTGCATCCAAAGATTAACCCAAAGAACAAAAAGAAAGACAATAAGAAGAAGAATCTCATGGCTACTAATTTAAGCAACCAAGTTGAAAGTAGCTTAGAGGCGGATGAGAAGACCGTTTGTACATTAGCGTAGAAGGAGGTGAATTTGAGTAGCCTTTAACAACAGGAAGAGAAAGAAATGACCAAACTCATCCATATAAATATACAGGTAAAGAAGACAAAGATTGATGTTTTGTTTGACTCAGGATCACAAGAGAATCTCGTTGTAGCAGAGATGGTCAAGATGTTGGGACTAGAAGTTCATGACCATCCAAGCCCATATCCATTCGGATGGGTAGATGAGGATGCAAAGTTGAAGGTAACAAAATAGTGCAAAATCAAATTTGTCACCAATGCCGATTTTATTGATGAAGTAGAACTAGATGTGTTAGGATATTCTGACACATAGGAAATAGTTAAGTATAACTTGGTCTAGTGTAGAGTTAGGTAAAGTGTGTTTCTTTACTATGTACTTTTGTAACTTACAATCTAAAGATCACGATATGTTTTAGACATGAAGTGATCCGATGGTTAATTCTCTCCTCAATATTACCAGCACTTGATCCGTAGCTTAACACCCGATTGGTCCATGATATCTATTTAAAGAGCATGGAGGGTCATTTGTAGTGCGACGGTTCATCAGAGAAGTTTATGTAAATTTTATTTCTTTTATTAATAAATTGGCTAAAGTGGCCGTGTTGGCTCAGGCCGTGGATTGTTTCCCTCTTTGAGGGTTTTAACCACGTCAAGAATACTGATGTATTGATTTGTGATCTGTTTGTGAGCGAAGTCCTTTGGTGTTCTATCTGAGGAACTTGCCCTGCAAATTACTACATGGTATTAGAGCCAAGTTAAGGGCTACATCCGTTGGTGATCCAAATCTGAAGCCGGTACAACTACATTCGACTGTCGTTTCTTAGATCTACTGTTTCTGACTGCTTTCGGGCCAAGAGGACTTCTCTATTATGTTAGAAGCATCTGTTCCAGTGAGGAACCCATTTTGTTTCACGCGAAAAGGTTTCTGGTAGCCCTAGCTACATCATTTTTAAGATTTGGAGGTATACAACTTTTAGCTATTCATCTCTCTGTTTATTTCGGTTTATTTAGCTATTTGTTTTTTATTACCAGATCTATACCTTTCATTTATGCGTATGCTCTTTGCTCCGTGACTTTGTGTAATCTGGGTAAATTAGAAACAAAAAGGAAGGGTTTTTATCATGCGTATGCTCTTTTCTGCCGCATCTTAGTGTGATCTCGGAAAATTAGAAACATTAAGGAAAATATTTAGTTTCCGGCGAAAGCTAACTTCAAGCCATAAGGTTTGGTTTTTTTTGCATGTCTGTGTTGGGTTGTGTGGTTTTTTGTTTTGTAGGCAAAAAGAGATTTTTCAAGTAAGCACACACCCCAAAGCTTCAGTGACTAAAAAAAAACCCCTTCGTCTTTTCAAAAAATTACTAACCTTTTAAATTAGCTCACTTGGTCCAAAGTTACTTTATGAGAATAGAGGTATTGGGTTCAAATACTTCTTTTTGTTGAGTTACTTTTTCAAAAAGCACATGTAACTTATGTTTTAAAGTTACTTTATGTAAAAGTGTTCTCACCCATTATAAAAAGTGAGTCACTTATAATTTCTAAAGTCTCGTTATCTTTTATTTAAGTTACAATTTAGTGGGTAGCTCATAAAGTACCATTGTAAAAGTTACTTTCACTTATTTATAAAAGTGAGTCACATAATTTTTTTTTTTTATTTTGTAAGTGAGCTAATTAGATTAAGTTTGGAAAGGGGGGGATTTTTTTTAAAATATAACATTATCATTCATTTCCGCACATTCATGCACTTCATCGGTATCTTCAACAACTTTTCTTTAAAAATTCATAACTTCTTCATCCGAAAGTCGTTTTTAGAGCCGTTTTTTTTAATCAGCCTATTTTTTCGAGATATTTCCATTGGAACACTTAGTTTCAACATCTACAACTTCAGTTTCAATTAAAATGGAAAGTCCATGCCAAGTCATTCTTGACAGCACCAGTTATTTTCAATGGTGGTCCTACATTATGGATTTACTTAGAAGTAAAGGTCTTTACAGAATAGCCTTAGGCCAAGAAACTAAACCTAAAGATGAAGATAAGACAACCAAATGGGAAAATAGACAAGATCAAGCACATGGGTTTATAGGGATGTCTATTTCTCCAGACCTTAGATTCCATATCGCAGAACTTGATACCCCTAATGAAGCAATGAAACAACTCACTAAAGTTTTTGGAATTAAAAATGAAATTAGAGCCCACCAACTTGAACATGAGTTTCTTACGTTGGAACCCAATAATTTTTCTTCTATTGAAGATTTTTTGTCCAAGTTCAAGATCCTTAGACTTCTCTTGAAAGGTGTTAAGGTTAAGAAAGAATATGGTAGCCTTATCTATTCCATTCTTACTAAGTTGGTACCAGCCTACTCTGTGTTTGTTTCCACCTTCCATTCTACTAGAGAAGAATTTATTTTTCAAGGACAAGACTACAAGTCCCCCTCTTTTGATGCCTTTTGTGATTCTTTAATAAGAGAATAAGAAAAACTCTTACATCTTGGTCTTCTTAATCTTGGAGACTCTTCTAAGAGAGCCTTAGCTGCCCAACAACAACCAAATTCAAAGAATCCTAAGCAGCAGTACCCTAAAAAGAATGGTCATAAACCAAACAAGGGTCCTACATAATTTCAGTCTCAAAATGAAAAGTCATTTCAACAAAATGATAAGGAAAATAATAACAAAGGGAAGAAGACTAATAGACATTGCAACTTTTGTAATTGAGATGACCACTTAGAATCCAAATGCTTTAAGAAGATGGAAGCCTTGGAAACAACAATGAAGAAGCATAACATCCATTTGGAGCACTCTTCAAATTCAACCTCATCTTCAGGAATAACACTTTTTGCATGTGGTTGTCAAACATCTCGGTCTGGTTATGCACTAAATGTATCTTCTTCTTCTCATTCTCATGAGTGGCTCATTGATTTTGAAGCTTCTTATCACATGGCCAAAAACAAAGCCATGTTTTCTTCTTTAAATGACTGTAACACCAAAAATATATATGCTGGTGATGATAATCCCTTAGTGTTGTAGGGATTAGAACTATTCATCTAGACAATGGTCAATTTAATGATGTATTATGTGTTCCAACCTTATCCTGCAACCTTATATCTGTATATCAGATAACTCATTCAGGTGAAGGTAAAAACGTTGAATTTTCACCTCACGATGTTGTCATTAAGGACCTAAGAGATCCTAGACAGATTTTAGCTACTGGCATTGTTGATGATTCTACAATGTTGTAAAATTTTAACATCTTTGGGTCATCAACACTTCCCTCGGTATTTGTTGCTCATAATGATGAAGTGAGCAAACTTTGGCATGAGCGATTTGG
>APFE030208840.1:72624-84901 GCA_000404065.3 Pinus taeda
ACAAGTATTTCTTAACTTTCATTGATGATTTCTCCAGACGCACTTGGGTATACTTCTTAAAACTCAAGAGTGAAGTCTTTAACATGTTCTTGGACTTTAAGGCCTTTGTTGATAAACAATCTGGACATCAAATTCTTAAGCTAAGATCAGATAATGGTGGAGAATATGTTAACAAAAAATTGATCAACTATTGCACTAAGCATGGAATTCAAATGCAACATACTGTTCCATATACTCCACAACAAAATGGTGTAGCTGAAAGGAAGAATCACACCTTAAAGGAAATGGCTAATTGTATGCTTCAATTTAAAGGGCTTAGTCTTAATTTTTGGGCAGAAACAATTAACTGTGCAAATTACATAGTAAATCGCACTCCTACTAAGGTTGTAAAGAATATCACTCCAGAAGAAGCATGGAGCTCAATTAAACCAGATGTAAGTCACTTTCATGTTTTTGGAAGTGAAGCATGGGCCCATGTTCTAGATGAGAAAAATAAAGCTTTAGAACCTAAGAGTGAAAAATGTATTTTTGTTGGATATTCTGAAGATGTTAAAGGATATAAACTTATTCCACTTAAGTGCAAAAATGTTATCATTAGAAGAGATGTAAAGTTTGCTGAAAATATATTGACCTACGAGCGCAGTTCGGTGGATGTGCCACCTCTCTCTATCCCTTCTACTTCTGAAAATATTTCTTCTTTAGATGATGAAAGCGAGGATGACAATCCTCTCCCACCTTCTCAGGAACTTCCTTCAGCTCCTTAGCTTCCAAAATGGGTCTGTGCTACTCGGGATGCAGTAGGTGCTCTTGCAGGTGATCCTACAGATTAACGACATACACGGTCTCAGTTCGATAGAGCCTCTTCTTTACTAGCTCAAGCTTCAACGAATTGTGATCTTGACACCTTTGCAGAAGCTTTAGGCCATCCAGATTGGGACACAACTATGAATGAGGAATAACGTTCATTATTGGCAAATGATACATGGGATCTTGTTCCTCTTCCAAAGGGACAAAACTTGTTAGATGTAAATGGGTTTATAGAACCAAGTATGGACTAGATGGAAAAGTTGATAAACATAAATCTCGTCTTGTTGCTAAGGGTTTTTCACAAGTTGAAGGCATTGACTATACTGAAACTTTCTCCCTTGTTGCCAGAATGAACTCTATCCGCCTTGTTCTTTCCCTTGATGCCTCTTTCAAATGGGAAGTCCATTAGATGGATGTTAAATATGCCTTTTTGCATGGGGACTTTCATGAAGTAATCTATATGGAACAACCTACTGGCTTTATACAACCAAACTCCAGCCTTGTATGTCAGCTTAAGAAATGCCTTTATGGTCTCAAGCAAGCCCCTCGAGCCTAGTATGCCAAAATGGATAGCTTTCTTTTAGATACTGGATTTTCTAGGTGTCATTCTGACAATATTGTCTACACCAAGAAAGTAGGTAAGTCTCTTATCATTCTCGTTCTTTATGTTGATGATCTTATCCTTACTGGTAGTGATCCCAACCTTATAAACCATGTGAAGTCCAACCTTAAAAAGAATTTTGAAATGATAGACTTAGGACACTTGCATTATTTTCTTGGTCTTCAAGTCTTGCAATCAAAGGAAGGTATTTCCCTTTCCCAGTCCAAGTATGCTTCTGATCTTCTATGCCACTTTCACATGGAAGATTGTAAGCCAACCCCTTCTTGCTTTCAATCTGGAGCCAAACTTTCAGTCACTTGTAATTCCCCTGAAGTTGATGCTACCTTATACTGTTAGCTTGTAGGAAAAATTTTGTATCTGACCCATCTCGTCCTGACCTTTCCTTTGCTGTTGGCCTTATTACTCAGTTTATGCAAAACCCACATGAAAGTCATTGGAAAGCAACTAAAAGAATACTTCGTTATGTTCGAGGTACAGTTCAGTTTGGGATTCATTACAATGCAGAAGCATCTCCTCTATTGGTTGGTTTTACTGATTCTGATTGGGCTGGTGACCTTGATGATCAGAAGTCTACTGCAGGTTATGTCTTCACTCTTGGTTCTGTACCTATTACATGGACTTGCAAGAAACAAAGTGCCATTTCTCTTTCTTCAGCAAAAACAGAGTATCATGGCACCGTAGAAGCTAGTAAGGAAGCCATGTAGCTTCGTTAGATCCTGTTAGAGTTTGGCTTTCAGCAGCAGCATCCGATTACAATTTGGTGTGATAATCAAAGTGTCATTCAAATATGCAAAGATCCAGTCCAACATCAGCGCAACAAACACATTGAACTACACATGCACTTCATCAGAAAGCACATTCATGACCACGTTCTTGAAGTGCAATGTTGTTCAAGAGATGATCAAGTTGCAGACATCTTTACAAAGGCTCTCACAGAGGCGAAGTTTACTAAACTTTGATTTATGGTTGGAGTTCAGGAAGTTGTCACTAAGGGGGGATAGGCTCTAATGCCTCCTTCATTCTCTTATTGTGTCATATTTGTACATCCTTCAATTCTATCCCAAGTTGTTCTTAAGAGGGGATGTTAGGATATCTAGACACATAGGAAATAGTTAAGTATAACTTGGTCTAGTGTAGAGTTAGGTAAAGTGTGTTTCTTTACTATGTACTTTTGTAACTTACAATCCGACGGTCATGATATGTTCTAGACATGAAGTGATATGATGGTTCATTCTCTCCTCAGTATTGCCGACACTTGATCCATGGCTTAACACTTGATTGGTCCATGATCTCTATTTAAAGAGCATAGAGGGTCATTTGTAGTGTGATCGTTCATGAGAGAAGCTTATGTAAATTTTCTTTCTTTTATTAATAAATTGCCTGAAGTGGCTGCATTGGCTCAAGTCGTGGATTGTTTCCCTCTTTGAGCGTTTTAACCACATCAAGAATATTGGTGTATTGATCAGTGATCTATTTGTGAGTGGAGTCCTTTGGTTTTCTATTTGAGGAACTTACCCTGTAAATTCCTACAAGATGTGGTTCCCCTTGATTTATGTGGAGTCTTGTTAGGGATTCCCTACATTATACATGCAAGATGCAAAATTCATGCAGAGAGCCAACCAATACTGGCTTATCAAGGATGAAAAAACATTGATCATCAACGTGCACGGAGGCAAGTTGAAAATTTCACCGCATGTTCCAACCAAGCTAAGAAATTGATCAGTTCTAGCAAGAAGTATGTTTTATTGTTTTTAAGAGAAAAATAGTCTGTAGAAGTGTCAGTAAGAGGCAAGAAATTCCTTGAAGTGTGTATTAATAAATAGAAACTAAAATTAGAAGAGTTTCAACATGCATACAAAGATGTGTTCCAAGAGCCTAAAGGGTTGCCGCCTAAGAGGGATGTGGAGCAAGAGATCCAAATATTTCTAGACTTCCCATTGAAAAGATTGGGCTATACAAGCAATTTATTATAGAAACAAGTGAGGTGAAGAAACAATTGCAACAACTACTAGAACAAAGGATCATTTGATTGAGTACATCACCATTTGGGTCACTTATCGTCATTGCATCGAAGAAGGACGAAACTTGGCGGATGTGTATATATTACAGGGAATTGAACAAAATCATGCTAAAAAATAGGTACCCCCTACCCAAAATAGATGATGTGTTGGATCAATTATAGTAAGAAAAATATTTCACCGAGCTAGACTTAAAGTCTAGATATCACTAGGTTTGAGTCAAAGAAGAAGATACATGAAATACTACCTTCAAAACCATGCAAGGTTTGTATGAGTGGTTAGTCATGCCATTTGGCATATAAAATGCACCAACTATATTTATGAGATTCATGAATGATGTGCAGTGCCCTTTTGTAGATTCACTTGTTATTGTCTATTTGGATGATATACTAGTATATAATGCTACCTAGGAGGGGCACATCTCACATTTGACGCAGTGATGTAGACATTAAAGAAGAACTAACTACTAGAAAATGTCAACAAGTGTGAGTTTGCATAACAGTCCTTGGTGTATTTGGGGTGTGTGATAAGTGGAGGAGAGTTGAAGATAGATACTTCCAAGATGGAGGGCATCATGAAATGGTTGATATCTACTAATGTTTCTAAGGTAAGGAGTTCCATTGGGGAATCAGAGTACCTAAGGAAATTCATAGCCTCATTTTTCAGTGGTAGAAACATTACTTCATGCCATAATAGCAAGTGGAAAGAGTTTCTGGTGGGGAAAGGGTCATGTTACAGAACATTTTGTCATTGTCCCTGTACTCCCCATCTACGATCCTGGAGGACCTCTACAGTGTACCCGACATGCTTTCCCATCATGAAGAAACTCCCAGTATGTCCCTCTTCATGAGCAAAATAATTCCCCTTTACAACATTTCCTAAGAATCTTCCTTCTATCCAGTTTACAAGATCGACACTACTGACTAGTTTTCTCCTCACACCGATTTACAGAGGTTAAAACTAGACTTCACATCGTTTGGATCAACTCAGCCCTTCTCCAGTCACACTAATCCTCTTTTGGAAGTTTTTTTTTAAATAAGGAGCCGAAGCTTCCATGTCTAGAAGCTTCATAACAGAAGTCTGGTAGATGGTTGGGCCGGATAAAGCCGAGGAAGTCAGTTTGGGCTCCTTTCCCCTATTAGGATGGAACAACCTTAAGAGATAAGACCTTCTCCCATGATAAAAGGAACCATCTCCCATCCATCCAAGCTATATAAACCTCTCTTTTTCCCAAGCAAAAGCTAGTTGGAGTTTTGGAGCAAGTTTGGATAAACAACAAGTCATCTATAGCTTGTAGCTTTCTAGTGTATGTTTGAGGGAGAATAGTGTGATTTTGGTTTGGTTTGAGACTAGAAGGAAAGAGGCCTTAAAAATTCCATTGTTGGTGTTATCCATGAAGTGCTAGCAGAAGTGTGGGAAATCAAATACGTCGTAGGAGACCAACAACGTCAAGGCACTGATTGTAATCTCTTTCTGATTTATACAAATGCAAGTATTGATTTATTTCCTACATGAAGTGTCATTTTACATCTTTATGGTTTAATGTTCCTTGACCTATTAAGTAAGATAGATATAATATTGCATGCTATCACGTTTGTTGTTGTTGTTGTTGTTTGCTTGTTTCAGGTATTCGAAGGAAGAAAACAAAAGATTGTTGGAGTGAGGAAGCAGGATCATCACCAAGCAAAATAACGTTCTAAGGGGTAGGCCCTCTTAATTGATTCTAGATTAAGGAGATTTTCCATAGATTGTTTATTTGTGGCTAGACTCGCTCTCTCAGGCTAGAGGAATTATTTGTGTCCACACTGAGAATTTACCTGCACCACAAATTGGCGATCTATGGAAAATCTCCTTAAGCTAGAATCAACTAAGAGGGCCTACCTCTTAGAACATTATTCTGCTTGGTGATGATCCTGCTTCCTGACTCCAACTATCTTCCATTTCCTTCCTTCGAATACTTGAAACGAGCAAACAACACCAACAAAAAACGTGATAGCATACAATATTGTATCCAACTTACTTAATAGGTTAAGGAACATTAAGCCATAAAGATGTAAAATGACACTTCATGTAGGAAATTAATCAATAGCTTCATTTATATAAATCAGAAAGAGATTACAACTAGTGCCTTGAAGTTGCTGGTCTCCTCCAATGTATCTGGGTTCCCACACTTCTGCTAGCACTTCATGGATAGCCCCAACAATGGAAGTTGTGTAAGTGTGACCATCTCCTTCGAGACTGTCCTGACATTCCCAGAGTCTTAGAGGTATGGTCTCAAAATCTAGATCGATCATCCCCATCGACCTCTGGAGATCATGTCGATGTTGTACCCTCGGTTAGCGATGTTAAGAAGAAGGAAAATATTAGATTCCCCTGTAGCTTATGTGAAGGGAAGCATCTTCTTCACCTTTTCCTCTTATGGATAAAGCGTCCAAAGTTTTGGAAAACCTTGCAGATCCTCAACCCCAACTTCCTGTTGGTTATCAAAGGCTTTCTTCTAACCCTCTCCTAGTTGGTAGACTTGGATTCATCTTTTACCCATCCTGCTCTTCCTGAGCATGACTCTCTTGTGTCTATTCCCAACCAATCATTGGTCGAAAAGAGTGTCGACTTAGCTCTGCCTTCAGTTATTCATTCTGTTTCCGAAGAGAGTGGTGATCATATTGCTCATGTTCTTCTCATCTCCTTAGATTCTCATGAATCGAAGAGTGACCCTCCCGCCCCAATTATTCAGGAGAGTCCTTCTCCTTCTCCTACAGGGCATGGGGGCAATCATATGATACCCCCACCAAGTAGTTATGTCGTTTCTTTTGATTGGAGCAAATTGACTACATTCCACCATCCATCTTATGTGCCTCTCCAGATCACAGTACAAGCCTATAATATGGTAGTACATGGCACTATATTAGATGAAGGCATGTCTGTTAGAATCATGTCTTCTACTACTTGGCAAGCTTTGGGTTCCCCATAGCTTGTGCATGTCACCCAAAATCTGTTGGCTTTCAACGGAGGAACCAGTCAGCCCTTAGGGATCCTTCCGAATATCCCAATTACTTTGGGAGGGAAGACCGTCTATATAGATGTGATGGTGGTCCAAGGTCCATTAGATTTCAATATTCTCCTTGGATGCAACTATGTTTATGTCATGGGAGCTCTTGTTTCTTCGCTTTTCCGTGTGGTTTGCTTTTCGTATGAAGGGAGAATAGTGACCATTGATCAATCGTCGTTCATTGGTCACCAGGTGCCTCCATTGCAACCATCATTCCCTATCAACTCTTGTTTGCAAGCAGTACCTTCCTCGCCATAGGTCAATTATATGGCTACCCATTCTATCTCCGCGTCTGCTGATGATCACGTAGATGGTATAGTACATTATGTACTGGGGGCTTTGGAACCCAATCTGTCTTTGGTACCAAATGACATGTATTCCTCCTAGAGTGTGGTTCTTCCATCTAGTAAAGACCTCTTGGGAGCCATGTTCTCCTATGGTTCATGAACAAATGTGTGAGCATAGTTCCTTGTCTTGTGTCAAGCTCGTTAAAAAATGAAACAAAGGTCTCGAGGATAGTTCTTTTACTGTGTCAACCTCATTAAAAAAATGAAGCAACTCCCTTTTCCAAATCAAGTCTTTGATTAAGATCTCGTAAAATCCCAGTTGATTCTTTCCAATATCTCGAAAGTGAACCTTCATTCCATCCACCTAGTTGACTGAAATGAAGCTTGGGGGGCATGCACCTCGATTGAGTCATTATGCTAGGGGCATGCAAACTTATAACAAGCATAGTTTTTCATTTCAAGTATGTGTAAACATGAAACTAAATACAATTAGAGTTCTCCATGGTTCAAGCTTGTGTAAAAATGAACCCATGCCCAATTTACATCTCGTGATTTCCGTTTTTATCAACTAATTTATGCTAGATGAGCCTTGGTTGTTTCATTCCATCGCCACCATCTCTTTGGCCGATCATATGCTTTCACTTGGTTGTTTTTCCTTTCTTGAGGGACCGCAGTGATGAGTGGTTTTATTAGCCAACCTGTTGACCATTACATGTTTTGAGCAGTTCCACTATTGTCGGAACTAGTTGCTACCCTTTATACCACTCGTTCCGCTAGGATGAGTCACTTTTAAGATATTTTCTGACTCGTAAAAAATGAAAAGATCGTTGAGTATTTTTCCCTTTTTGACTTGTAAAAGAGAATAAAAATGGGGGGTCTGCTTTCAAGCTCTTTTTCGTTTCTTTAAACACGAAAATATTTCCAAGCTCTTGTCTTTTTGAACTCGTTAAAGGCTGCGAAACGTCGTTTACCTAGTATCCGTTTACCCCTTTTTCGGGCTAGGATAAACTATTTACGAGAAAGGTACTCCTTGGCTAACATGGTCAAGCGGTTCTCTCAAGTATTTTTTTCTACCTTTTCGGGCTCGAGAGACACAACTATACGAAAAGGGACCATGTGGAGTTTTATTTTCCGTGTCTTTTTCAAACTCCCTAAACATGAAAAAGATACCAAGTTACCCCTTTGTAAGACTCGTTAAAACGTTAAATGACATTGGATTCGTCGCCATGACAAATGTGAGATTCTCCTTCCTAGGGCTCATTAAACTTACTAGGTCGGATTCATCTGAAGGATGAAATTACAGTGCAAGCATATGTTATCCCCTTCAAGATTGCGATAAAAAATAATTGGGGTACCTACCAGAAATGGTGGGGGAAAATTTGGAAATTCTATCAGTCACGTCGGTAACTCACTCCTGGACATGATACTTTCTGCTTCGTGTTGGGTTGGGATATCCTCCTTTTCACTTGAAATTCTTGGCTTGGGCCGCTCATTTTTGCCTTCCATTTGATCTCTACCACGTCATCATGACCACCGATCCTATGGATCCAACAGTTGCCAAACTCCAGAATCGTGTCGCCGATATGTTCAAGAGTCAGTCCTTTTGTAGTTACACTTACTCCTGATTCTCTATATCATCTGAAATCATTTGCATCCCTTTGTCTTGTGTCGATGATGTGGGATACATCATGGCCCTCCTTCGACAGGGTTTCTTCCTGTTGACTTCAGCTCATTATCCGAGAAGTTGACTGACAGACTCCCTTCTAGTACCTTTGAGCTTGCATGCCCTAATGGCAAGTTGTTCGCACTCGATGACAAGTTCACATCATTGGCTTTCGATTAGGTGATTTCACCAGTGTTCGACATCAATTAATTTATTCACATTCCGTGAATTGTGCTGTCAGTACCTTGAGAGCCATTGTCATTATTGATGGTTTCTCTCGCGCTTGTTAACAGTTCACATCATTGATCGGTAATCAAGCGACTTCCTAGCATGTTCAACTTCAACACATTCATTCACATGTTAGGATTTGTACTTTGATCGAGTCATTTGGAGCATAAGACCCTGGGCTAACATTACACAAGTCCAGGTTGCGAGGCGATTTGACATGGTCATGTTGATATACATGTCTCTTTCAGATGGATGGCTGCGACCATACCATGATTTATTGTATGCGATCCTTCTCATTATTGGATGGCTACAACCATCCCTTGGTTTCGTTACGATCCTCTACTAGATGGATGCATCCATGCCTTGAATCCATTAACATGATCATTCTCTAGATGGCTGCATCTAGACTGCGATTCATGTGTCATTATTCAGAGTTTTCAGTGATGTATATGTATCTATGCTTGCTTGCAGGTTTTCTGATGACAGAATCTGTTCCCTGCTTCCACTTGTAAAGCATTTCACCCCTCACTTTAGTTCGACCTTCATGCTTTAGGGGGTATCTATTACACAACGTTTTGTCACTGTCCCTGTACTCCCTGTCTACGATCCTAGAGGACCTCTACAATGTACCTGACATGATTTCCTATCATGAAGAAACTCCTAGTATGTCCCTCTTCATGAGCAAAATGATTCCCCTTTACAACAGTTCCCAAGAATCTTCCTTGTATCCCGGTTTACAAGACCGATGCTACTGACTAGTTTTCTCCTTGCGTTGATTTACAGAGGCTAAAACTAGCCCTCGTGCTGTTCGGATCGACTGAGCCCTTTTCCACTTGCGCTGATCCTCTATTGGAAGGTTTTTTTAAATACGGAGCTGAAGTTTCCATGTCTAGAAGCTTCGTAACAGAAGTCTGGTAGATACTTGGGCTGGATAAAGTCGTGGAAGTCAATTTCGGCTCCTTTCCCCTATTAGGATGTAACAACCTCAAGAGATAAGACCTTCTCCCATGATGAAAGGAACCATGTCCCATCCATCCAAGCTATATAAACCTCTCTTTTTCCTAAGCAAAAGCTAGTTGGAGTTTTGGAGAAAGTTTGAATAATCAACAAGTCATCTATAGCTTGTAGCTTTTTAGTGTATGTTTGAGGGAGAATAGTGTGATTTTGGTTTGTTTTGAGACTAGAGGGAAAGAGGCCTTAAAAATTCCATTGTTGGGGTTATCCATGAAGTGCTAGTAGAAGTGTGGGAACCCGGATATGTTGAAGGAGACCAGCAATGTCAAGGCACTGATTGTAATCTCTGTCTAATTTATATAAATGAAACTATTGATTGATTTCCTACATGAAGTGTCATTTTACATCTTTATGGCTTAATGTTCCTTGACCTATTAAGTAAGATGAGTACAATATTGTATGCTATCACATTTGTTGTTGTTGTTGTTTGCTTGTTTCAAGTATTCAAAGGAAGGAAACATAAGATAGATGGAGTGAGGAAGCAGGATCATCACCAAGCGAAATAGCGTTCTAAGAGGTAGGCCCTCTTAATTGACTCTAGCTTAAGGACATTTTCCATAGATTGCTTGTTTGTGGCTAGACCCGCTCTCTGGGGCTAGAGGAATTGTTTGTGTCTGCACTGAGAATTTACCTGCACCACAAGTCAGCATAGGGCTTTTGAGGAGATAAAGAGGAATATCAATTAAGCACCATTTCTAGCACTACGAAACTTGTAACTACCCTTTGAAGTGGAGACATATGCAAGTTTTTATGCTATGGGAGTGGTCTTGATGTAGGGAGGAAGGCTTGTATTCTACCATTCTGAATTATTTCATGGGGTATTTCTTAACTACCTTACTTATGACAAGGAGATTTATGCCCTGGTGCAATTTGTGACGAAGTGAAAGGACTATCTAATGGGAAAGGAGACAATAATGCACATAGATCACTAGCGACTACAATACCTACAGGCGCAAAGTAAGCTACAACATAAAAGGAATTACACGTGTATTTGGTTTCTAGAACAGTTTCATTCGGTGATCAAGTACAAGAATGGGAACACAAATAATTTGATCGACATGCTTTTAAGGCGACCCACACTAAAGATCTAAATCACCTTGGTTTCCCACACCCATGTTGGTGCTTGAAATGGTGGCGATATGAGGTTGGGAAGACGTGGAATGAAAGGAATAGCTGGAAGAATCAACAGAACTAGAGTCAGAATGAGGACTTACTAGAGGACTAGGAGGATGAACTCTAACTCTACGGGGAGGAGGAATATGTCCTAAAGGAGACTGGGGGTGAAGGCCACGAAGTCTCTATAAAAAATGCATAGGGGGCACAATAATGTCAAAAAAAATAGAACTCAATAGACTCCAAGGTGATGATAGGAGAAAAAGAGAAACAAACAACAAACAAACACCTAGTGTAGTGGTGCCAAGTGTAAACTAACTATATTAATATGCTACTCTAATTCAAGAAAGCACGTCCTATCAAATAAAAATGACCTCTAACATATAGGTGATCTAAATCCTCAAACAAGTCCTAAATCTACTATTTTAGATGGCCTTCCAAAATTTTTCTTACTTGATGAAATCTGATCCTTGCAAGCAGAGTTGTCCAGAGAATGGCATAGAGAACCAACTCCTACCCACATCTAGTCCTGTAGGGTGACCTCCTATGATTGGTCACTATGGTTACCTTCGTCCCACGGGGGTGGTCGAGTCTTGATCTTCTTGGTGATCAACCACTGCACGAGATTCCCTGCCACGGGTTGGGTATCCCCTGTAGAAATTCCTTGTAGATTCAAACTGCTAATAGTAATTTACCAAAATAATAGACTTGAATCTATTCTACTCATTAGTGCAAACAATTAAATAATCGTGAAACCATGAACTATACAAGATAATTAATTCAATCAACACATTACATAATGATTTCCTAGGGAAAGCCACAACAAATACCCCTGCTATCTATATATTGCATTAGTCAAAAAATATGAGAAGATTACAATGCTTTGCTGAAGCCCAAGCAACCTCTGCACTATCTCTATTTGTCTCACAACTTCCTAGACAAGTGTAGGCCGATAATTAACCAATTTATCACTTTCCCAAGTCCCTATTTCCTTGTGTTGTTTCCTTGGGAATTAGCCCCCTATTAATTATGGAAATTTCTCAAAGGAATTGCGCAATTCGTCATAGACATTTGTAGAGCCTCTAACTTACACCTCATCATCCACTATTACCTACTGTTTTTCATCACTTATCTCTCTCTTTCGCCTCATTTTCCATGTAAAACCACCCAGATCATTATACATTAGATGTCATTAAGCATGATCAAGTGAGCTTTGCTAATGTGTGACTATTTTGTTTAGATTTTGACATATTTACAAGCATTCCGCAGCTCTCTGCCGATTCTGCAACCATTTGATGATTCCGCAGCCATCTGGAGATTTCGCAGCCTTTTTGTTGTTCTCAAGGTTCCACGTGCCATTTTGCCAAATGAGCCACATGGGTACTTAGGTATCAAGGTGCTCGAGGTTCCTGTGCCATTTTTTCAATCATCCACGTCATCCATACTTCCGGTCAAACAGGGGCAAGATCCGGTCAA
>APFE030208842.1:11240-47084 GCA_000404065.3 Pinus taeda
CCCTCTCTGATTACAGCTGGGCTAGAAGCTGTAATCCAAAGATTGGTTAGTGGTTACCCCGGCCGTATTCCCTTGGGAGTCATAGGGAACAACCTAGGTGTTAACACCAATGACAATAGAATGAGAGCTTAGACGACTGCTGCCACAGAAATACTCAACTCTTTCAATGAATCCAAGCTCGCCAAAATTTCAAGAGACCATAATATTCATGCTCACAGCCTAGAAACTTTTGCTAGCACATGCAAGCTTCCCTTTGAACCAAATCACCATTTTACTGCTAAGATAAAACATAGACCCTTAGTCCCTAACAATGTTAAGGATTGTCAAGTGTTTCAAAATGATGCCCAGATTAGCAATTTCCTCACTCTTGAGGGTGAATTTTCGAACACAAACATTGACATGGATGCCATGAACGATTCCCAAGAGCTAACAGAAGAAAATCAACGGGCTACAATAGCTAAACAAATCCTTAACCCAACTGTTTTTGACAACACAAACATAGAACAACTAAAACAAGCGTGTCTAGAAGATACAACCAAAGCTGAGGATGAATTCATCGACCTAAAGGATAACTTTTTGCCTGCTGGACTAACTCCATTAGAAGACATGTTTGATAATAATGATGTGCCCAAGAAACCAAAAATGGAGCCTTTAAATGCTGCTATAGAAGAACACAACATAGGGACAACAAAACAGCCCAAAATGATTAAGTTGTCCAAAAATCTGCTCCCTGATCAAAAACCAAAATATGTGGATTTGTTCAAAGAGTTCCAATATGTATTTGCTTGGAGTTATGAGGACTTCAAGTCCTATGACACCTCAGTGATCCAACATACCATTCCCTTTAAACCAAATAAAAAACCATTCAAATAGAAACTTAGAAGAATCAACCCCATGCTTCTTCCCCTCATTGAAAAGGAAATAAAAAGAATGTTTGAAGCAGGTATCATTGCACCCATCAGATTCTCTGAATGGGTATCTAATTTAGTTCCCACAAGGAAGAAATCAGGAGAGATAAGACTGTTTGTATACTTGAGAAATTTAAACCAGGTCTCTCTAAAAGACCACTACCCTTTACCCAAAATGGACCATATCCTACAAAGAGTAGTCGGGTCATCTAGAATTTCTTTACTAGATGAATTTTCAGGTTTTAATCAGATACTTGTTCACCTGGATGACCAAGATAAGACAACCTTTACCACACCATGGGGAACATTTAAGTATGTCAAAATGCCTTTTGGGTTGAAGAACGCTGGTGATACCTTTCAAAGAGCAATGGATATTGCATTCACCAAGGAGATACATGATTTCCTTGTTGTATACCTTGATGACCTAACCCCTTTCTCCAAATCTGACCAAGAGCACCTTAAACATCTGAGGCAAATCTTCATAACATGCAGGAAATATGGCATTTCCTTGAATCCTAAGAAGTCCCTGTTTTCCCTTGAGGAAGGCAAGCTTCTAGGCCATATCATATCAAAAGATGGGATTATAATTGATCCTGAAATAATTCAAGCTACCCTCAAGATCCCATTTCCAAGAAACATAAAAGAGTTGCAAGCATTCCTTGGAAAGATCAATTTCCTAAGGATATTTATCCCAAACCTAGCCGAGCTAATAAGGCTATTGAGCAATATGTTAAAAAAGGATGCCAAGGTAAAATGGTCTCTTGAAACCAAGCAAGCTTTTGAAAGTATCAAAACTGCCTTGACTCAAATGCCTGTCCTCACCAGTCCGCAATTTGACAAAGATTTTATCATTTTTTCCTTTGCATCCGAGCACACCATAGCTGTTGTCCTTTTGCAGAAAGATGATCAAGGTAATGAAAAGCCAATTGCTTTCTTTAGCCGAGCTTTAAGAGATGCACCCTTGAAATATCAGATCATGGAAAAGCAGGCTTATGCTCTGGTTAAGGCCATCAAAGACTCCAGAATTTACATCTTATACTCCCATGTGATCGCCTATGTCCCAAATTCTGTTGTAAAAGATATATTAACTCAAGAGGGACTAGAAGGAAAAAGAGGCAAGTGGATTGCCAACATTCTTGAATATGACATTGAGATAAAACCCACTATGTTGATAAAAGGGCAAGGTTTAGCCAAACTAATGTCCGAAACAAATTTCCAAGCCTTAGACATTAATCAACTGGACAATGAACAGGAGCTAGCGACTCCACAGATTAGTGAAACCTTTTTGCAATCTCCATGGTATGCTGATATTTGTTTTGTAAACATGTGTGCTCCCCCAGGATTGTCCAGGACCAAGAAAAGATTTTTAAGGATGAAATCATCAAAGTTTTGTGTCATAGATGGTGCTTTGTTTTGGAAAAATCATGAAGGAATATTGCTTAATTGTTTGACTATGAATGAAACTAACAACATTATGAAAGAATTCCATGTAGGGGACTGTGGAGGACACTTGTATTGGAAGTCCACTGCTGACAAGATTTTAAGGGTTGTTTATTATTGGCCCTCTCTGTTTGCAGATGTCAAGAAGTTTACTCTTTCATTTCACAAATGCCAAATCTTTGAAGGGAAAAGAAAATTACTGCCTTTGCCCCTTAAGCCCATTTCAACCGAGAAGCCTTTTAAACAATGGGGTCTTGACTTCATTGGAGAAATTCATCCCTCTTCCTCAGGCCAGCACAAGTGGATTTTAACAGCCACGGATTATTTCACTAAGTGGATTGAAGCTATCCCATGTAGACAAGCCAATGACTGCACCATTATCCAATTCCTTGAGAGCAATATCCTTTCCAGATTTGGCTACCCTGAGAAAATTATCATGGACAACGCTGCTGCCTTCAAATCCAAAAAAATCATCAACTTCTGCCATAAATTCCACATTACCTTGGGCCACTCTACAACTTACTATCCTCAAGGTAATGGCTTGGCTGAATCATCCAACAAAAGCCTCATCAACATCATAAAGAAACTGCTAGAGGAAAACAAAAAGAATTGGCATAGGAAGCTCACAAATGCTCTGTGGGTAGACAGACTTTCAACCAAGAAATCGATTGGGATGAGCCCTTATGAGCTAGTGTATTTTTTGAATTTATTAACGTTTGATTAATAAATAACCAAGCGCTGAAATGATTAACCTTTAACCTAAAGTTTTCCCCCAACTTCTGGTGGCTTCTTTGGATTTCTCTGGAACTGTGGCTCTACCTCTAACCTTTGGTGGCCCTACCTCTATCAGTTCTCTAAAGGGGAAAAATAGCTTATTTTCTTGGCTCTTTGGCCTTTGAGGAACCCTTCGACTCTATGGTTTCCATCTATTCCTCTGTCCCTAATCATGAGGAATCATTCCCTGTGGCTCTTCAGCTATATGTGCTTCATAACACATCCATGTTACAGAAATGCCCACTCATAGTGTGGCATAGGTGTGATGGTTGTTTCCAAATGGAAATGAACCATCGGTGTGGGAAACGTTGACGTTTGGCCTTCCTCCTGCCATAATCCCAAAAACAACAACATAATGGAAATACATAGGAAAGACAGATCATAATCCATTTACTCAAAATGCATTCAATCGCATTGATAAACCTATCAGGTCTATTCTGTCATTGCAAATCGCAATCACACATGAGGAATGCTTAAAACCCAAGAAATGACCAAAAACATCAATAAACGGGAATACACTAAAAATCTGAAAATCTGGACTTCAAATAATATTCAATCATGTTTATAAACCCATTGGGTCCATGCTGTAATCACAAATTGCAATCGTTGTGGGCATGTGTCAACGACCTTTTATGTGGTTGTGATCACTGATCGCTGATTGCCGATATTGACACATCACATATTACAATTGCAACGACCCTTGTATCGGGGATTCGTTGATTGTCAATCGCTAATTGCTCTATTGGCGCTATCGCTATCGGCCCATCTCATTGGCATATCAAATTGGCATATGTCACATGTAACGACCCTTTATATTTTTGCGACCCGATCATAGATCGCTAATTGCATTGGCGTATCGATATTGGCCCTTCATAATGCTATGGTTACTTTCCCTTAGGTTATGTGTGATGTAATATTGTGAAGTGATAATCGCAATCACATATCACCGCATCCTTTGGCTTGTTGTTCACTCCTTTGCTTTTCTCCGATGTGATTTCCTTAAGGAATGCATACAAAGCCTTAAGCCAATTTTTATAAGAATTTTCCTCCTTTTTCTAAGGATAATGGGGAAACTTATTTTTGCGATAACTCCTTCATCTAGAGTCCATTTTTGCCCATTCAAATTGCAAAAAATTCAAATTTAAAATATCTACATAATGAGACTATTCCAAAGAGCATCTTTTTGACTTTTGTTTTCCTCTGTGAGGAATATTTTAGACTTAGAGTCTATACTAGATCCATTTTGGATCACCCCTTCCAACTAAAAATCTTTTGGACTCCAAAAGACTAATATACTGATATGAACAGTATATGGGAGTACCTCACCCTTTTCTTTTAGCCTCCATATGCTTTCCTTGCATAATGCATCTGAACCAAATCCTTTGAACACTCCCTTCCTAGATGTGCTTGTCCTCCTAGGAAGAAACGTCTTCCTCCTTGACTTCTTGCAGAACTCCTGCTGAGAAGGTCACATAAGGTAGTTCAAACTTCTCTGCCTTGATCATTGATGCAAGGTGGCTCAAACCAATATGAAGTTACATCTGCTTCACAAAATTTTCATTTGTACCTATTTGACATACTGTCAACAACAACTGCTAACAACAATAGGATTACAAGCAACAATTGGATGGCCTAAACTCTTGCTTCATTAAAAAAAAACAAATTTCACATCTTGTGAACACCTCCATGTCTTTACATCTTCATTAAAGTGATTGACTAGATAACAAGTCAACAAAACATGCCTTTAAAATAATTGACCCTTCAAGTCAAGCATGTAGAAAAAGAATTCTACAATTCTTTTTCAAAGATGAAACAGTTCATCATCATCTCCATCTTGGAGACCAAATGAACTTTTTCCAAGTCAACATTAACATTACATGCATGTTTAAAAAAAAGTAATAAACCCTTCAATTTAATCACACATACATGTTCAAATACAAGGAAATCATCAACATCCCTGTGTTCATGCATATCAAGCTTATGCATGCATTTCACCTTTCAACTTTCGCTTAAGTACGCTGTACTTTCTAAGCTGAAATGAAATAAATGTTTCATCCTTCAACTTTCACTTAAGTACGTTGTACTGTCGAAGCTAAAGTGAAATATAATGTTGCAGCAATAAAGTGAGTCTCCTACTCAACTTTTTCCATTCAGGTTCTTGGTAATACCCAACAACTTGCATTCCATTAACAAAGAAATGCAAATAGATGCATTATATCAATAGACATGCAATCTTAATTGGATAAGAATTCTAACCATTTATTACCAATCCATTTCAAAGATCCTTCCCTTGTCTACACATCAGCATCAACATGTGAATCATATTGAAACACATCATTCATGGAATCTTTCTTTCCATTCCTACTATTTTCTCTTTCCACCTTCTTCAAGTTTCATGGAAGCATTGTTGGATTCAAAGTCCAACATTTTGCAACAATATGTCCTTGCTTATGGCAGTAAGTGAAACACATGTGCATCTCCTCAACAACATTATTTGCCTTGTCCAGTGGACCTTTATCTTTTTGCTTCCTTTCCTTCAAAAGTTTCTTGTATGTGGCCATTCTCTTCCAACATCTAGAAACATTATGGTTAACCAAACCACAATAGGAACATGCAATTATTTTTCCATGCTTATATGGAAATTTATAATGATTAACATAATCAAAAGGAATATGATTAGAACTAGATTTAAACCTTTCTTTTTCACCTTTATTGCCTTCATGAGGAGGTGAATTGAATGAAGAAGTAGCTCCCTTTGGAACACCATCAATCTCTTCTAGGTTGTCAGAGTTTCTAAAACTCTCTGGTTCAAGTGTATGCTGATATACACCTTCTTTTTGCAAATTATGCTTCACACTATTGCATTCCAAAAGAATACAATCTTCACACTCTTGAGGTAGAAGACCTGCAATGAAACTCCTTCTTGGAACTATTTCAATTGTCTTCATGGTAGCTTTGGAACATTCTCCATAACACTGTCCATAGCCAAGACCAAAATACTTAGGCCTTTCCTCAACCATTATTGGCTCAACACTAGCTTGTGCATGTTTGCCCAAGCCTTTTCCTTCAAAACCCATTTTGGACATTAACTTGGAACCTATGCTTCTAGTATCTTTTTCAAAAGAATCAACATAAAAATTCTTAGAAGAATTTGAAGACAAACAGGAATTATTTACCTCTTCTTCAAGCTAATACTTGACTCTAGTTTCTTTGGTAACAAAGAGTTGTGTCTCCAACTCATGCATCTTTTCCAAGTTCATATTTGCAATATGAAATTGGCCTTCCACTTCCTTCAATTTGTTAGAAAGCAATTGCTTCTCTTCCTTCATGGAATTCAACTACTCTCTAAGTCTAGTGTGCTTCCTTTCATCCTCATAAATTTTTCTCACCACATCCATCATGATGAACAAGTTTTGCTTCATGTCTTCATCAGAGACCCCTGTGGAGAAAGACGAATTTGAGGACTCACTTGTAGAAGTCGTCATTATCAGAATGAACAAAAGAACTTAAAACAAGATTAACAAACCTCTTGTGCTTCAAGGATTGCTTTGAGGTCCTTTGGGATAAGACGAATTCCTTCAACCATTCTTCCTTGTTGTCCTCTCCTAGACTTAGCTATCAATAGCTTTCCCTTCACCTCTGCAAACTCAAACAATAGCCAGATTACAAACAATCAAACAACTAAATTCTTTCTACTGTTTGAACACCTATCAAGTCAAATAAGCACATAGATTTCTTTGTCAATCAAGCATTCTGATATGATATCACCTGCATCATGATATAACCTACTACAATATAACTTAACTCTGATATCACCTTCTTTGAAGGTGGGGTTAATTAACTTGAAGCTATGATATAACCAACTGTGCTATAACCAACTTTGATAACACCTAATCTAAAAATGGGGCACTAAAGGCTTCTTGTCTGCTTACAAGAGCCTCTCCCACTACAAAGCTTATATATATTCCCAAGATCTATACTTATGATTGATAATTGCGGAATTAAAAGTTCTTGAAAGAGGTGTATGTTTATGTTTGTTTTTAAATTGTTCAAGTGCTTATGTATATTTTCTTATGCTGATATTTAAACACACATAATAGTAAATAAAGTAGCAAATCAACAAACACATAAGACAACAATATAATTAGAAGTTCACCCAAACCTCTTGGGCTATGTCTCTGTGAGCTCTAGTCAACTTGACTAAGCTCTTTGGGATTATGGTAATTTGTCTTTTAAAAGTTCCACACTCAACTCCATTGTTTTACAACTGAACCTATAGGTTTAGAATACCATTTTATCCCTGGCTATCCATACTTTGTAGACAGATCTAGGCTTCTCTAGACTAGACTCCTTCAATCAGTGCTCTAAACTATCTTGAGCTCTAGCTTGCACCAACTCCCTCAGAGTTCTTTTAACTATCTCTGGAACTCGTTCTCTTGTCTTCAGTGCACATTGGACATCAAAAATAGCTTGATCATTTGATCTCTTTGTTGTTCTTTGTCTCTATCTTCCCTCTTGCTCTCGGGCTCTCAAGCTCTTAGGCTTTGCAACTCTGTTATGTTTAGCTCTCTAGCTCTACAACTCCTCTGCACTCAGCTCTCCGAGGAATCACCCATTTACCATCACCCCCAACCTTTAGTGGATTCTCTGGCTTTCTTAGGAACTATGGCTCTACCTCCAACCTTTGGATGCCCTACCTCTATTGGCACTCCGAAGCGGAAAAACTAGCTTCTTCACTTGGCTCTATGGCCTTTGACGAACCCTCCGACTCTGCGGCTTCCATCCGTACCTCTGTCCCCAATCATGAGCAATCATTCCCTTATGTATCTTGAGCTCTGTGTACTTCATAATGCATCCATGTTACAGAAACATCTGCTCATAGTATGGCATAAGTGTGATGGTTTTTGCCAAATGGAAATGAATCGTCGGTGCAAGAAACCTAGTCGTTTGGCCTTCCTACTGCCATAATCCCGAAAACAGCAAGATAACAGAAATACACAAGAAAAACATATTATGATTCATTTAACTAGAACTCAAAAAGAATTCAATCACATTGATAAACCTATCTTCTTGTCATCACAAATTGCAATCGCACAGGTGTAATGCTTAATACCCAAGAAATGGCCAAAAACATCAATACATGGGAATACACTGAAAATATGAAAACCTGGAATTCAAATAATATTCAATAACATTTATAAACCCATCAGGTCCATGCTATGATCGAAAATCACAATTGCTACGGGCATGTGTTAATGGCCCTTTATGTGGTTACAGTTGTTGATATCAGAGTATTGCATATCGTAATTGCAACGGCCCTTGTATCGGGGATTCGCCGATCACCGATCGCTCTATCAACACTATTGCTATCAGCCCATCACATCAACTTATGTCGAATGTAACGGCCTTTTGTATTTGTGTGACTTGATCTTCGATCGTCGATCGCATCAACATATCGTTGTCAGCCCTTTGCAATGCGACGGGTCCTTCCCCTTAGGTTATGTGCGATGCGATATTGCGATGCGATAATTGCAATTGCATATCGCTGTGTCCTTCAGCCTATTGTCTGATCCTTTTCTTTTCAATGATGTGATTTCCTTAAGCAATACATATAAAGCCTTAAGCCTATTTTTATAATAATTTGCCTCCTTTATCTAAGGATAATGGGAAAACTTCTTTTGCGATAACTCCTTCATTTAGAGTCCATTTTGTGCCCATTAAAGTTGCAGTAGATTCAGATTGAAAATATCTATACAATGAGAATATTCCAAAGAGCATCCTTTGACTTTCATTTTTCCTCTGTGAGTAATATTTTTAGACTTAGAGTCTATACTAGATCCATTTTGGATTAGGTGGGATTCCTTGTTTCCATAATTTCGCTTATAAGTTTTCTTGCCAACATGAATGTCTTCTCTAATGAATCAGGTTCCCAAAGATGAACCTCATGTTGAATGTTATCCTTTAAAGTACCTATGAAGACATCAACCATTTTCTTCTCTAGAATATCATTTACCCATATATTCAATTTTTGGAAGTCCTCAATGTGCTCTGCCATTGAACCATTTTGTTTGAGATTTATCAATTGGCTAAAGAAGGTGTTTCTCTTTGTATCCTCATAATGTGCTACCATTTCCTCCATGAAAATTGACCAAATGACAAGTGGTTTATGAGAACAAAGCTCTTTATACCATAAAAATTGGTTCAGTTCCAAATAATCAGATGCAATACATACCTTTTGTAATAGTGGTACACCATGTAGATCAAAATATTTCTCCATCTATAGTATCCAATTTACCGGATCCAAGCCATCAAACTTCCTCATCTTGACTTTTCTTGATTTTAGGAGCTCGATCTTGAAATGCTTGTAACTTTGTACTTTTAGATCTTTAAGTTTTAAGATTTAGGTCTATAGTAGCCCTATGAGTGCTATTTCTAACTCCACAAATCTAATTGCAATTGGATTCCTGAAGAAAGATCTATTCCCAATCTCCTGTGATGACCTAATTATATACTAGTTCAGTAGAGTGAACAAGTACGACGTGCCATGTGTCACTGTTTCAATGTTAAGTTTTGAAAATTATACCCAAACAAAATAAAGTTTGTCCCATTTCTGTAACTTCTTACACAATTTCAATCTGATGCTCAAAGAGAACGTTATGAAAATTTTCCAAAGGTTACCTATTTAGGATGTAATTTAGGAGTCTCCAAAAACCCTACATTACTCAGATCATATATCCTAAAATATAGTGAGAAAAGATCTAAAATTCAGACACGTGGTTTCGACAGATTTCTTTTCAAATGGGTTTTGTTTTTAGGTTCTGAAACTTTGTAGCGAAAATGCTATAGCGAAAATTCCATGATGACTTATTTTAGATTAAATTCTAGAGCTTCCAAAAACCCTAATTTCCTCAAAACATATACCTAAAATATAACGAGAGAAGATCTGAAATTCTGACCCAAGGTTCAGTGAGATTTCATCTCAAATAGTTTTTTTTAGCTTGTGAAACATTGTAGAAAAAATACTATAGTGAAAATTCCACGATGACCTGTTTGGAGCACCGAAACCCTAGAATCCAAAGCTCTGATACCAAATGTTATGAAACCAGCACAAAAAAAGATAGAAAAGATAGATGAATGCCTTAGAAATAAGCCTCTTCGAGGGGGCAACCTCCTTTACATTACACAAATGAATAATTCTTAGATACAAATGACAAGACCTCCTTTCTATATATAGGAGTCTAAGGGGTCATAATATAATCAGAGTTGATATAACAATAATAATTTAAGGGCACAATTATAACAATAGTGGGCTTCTATGGGGCACAAAAATAACAATATGGGGACTACATGCACACAACAATATAATAAGGGGGTTGTATTAATAACAATAAGCGGTTACACTAGTAGTATATGGACCTAACAAAAGGCATCCCAACTATTAATAGAACTTGATGGTAATGAAAAGTACCATGATCCTGTTGATCCTTGTAAGGTATAAGGAAATAATCTTACAAATGCATGTTTTTCTACTACTTCGCTTGGGTTAATGGAAAACATAAAATTGTTTATGTGTTCCTCAGTTGGCAGGCCATTGTCAAGATTGAACTTTGGTAATCATTTTTTGGGATGAGCGGGCAATTGATGTAAACACCCAATCATCCATACAGCTCCTATATTTATCCATGGCCTTGGAGGGTTTTGAGCCATACTTGGTATATGTGTAGAGGAAGATGTTACAGTGGTTGAAGGTGATTGGGTAGAAGAGGCTTGTGCTTTAGTACTTGTGTAAATCGCAATATGGAGTCGTCGGTGGATGATTGATCTTGTGATGAAACAGATGGAATGAATGAGAATGGTTGAGGTGATGATGAGAGAACCTCACTATGGGATTCATATTGTGTCTTCTTCGCTCTCTTACAGTTTGGTAGAGGGAATTAGAGTGGTGGTATCCCAAACTTTTCACTTCGTGCTCTAGTTAACCATTGAGATGAGGGAAATTGAGAAGTAACACTATCTATGGATAAATCAGATTCTTATTGAGATATCGAAATCCCATGTAACTTATGAATCAAATATTGGATTTTAGGGGTTTCTATAAAATAAGAATGATCTGGCTTCTTTGGAATTTCAATAGTGGGTTCCAAGGGTTTGTGTACAACTTCTTGCTTAGGATTCAGAGAATTGGAATGTAATTGAGAAGTTGGAGGTGAGGGTGAGGGAGTTTTACTCTTAGAATGGCCTATTGGTTTGAATTTACTTCCCAGTCACAGTTAAGCCTCCTTCTAGTGCCAAAATTTTGAAGCCTCAAAAATCATTGCTACAACATGGGAGAAAACCACCCGGTCTAGACCTTGGTTAGTAGCTCCTTTTCTGTTGGGTGTAGTGGCTCTGGATTGGGATAATGGGACCAATTTCCCAAAAGATATTTTGATAGTATTGATGGGGTGATATATGATAGAATGGGGGAATGATTAAGTTAAGTGTAATCTAATATAAACTATTTAAACACATGCATATATCCTAGTTTGAATACTATTAAACTATAACTATGTTCGGGAATAAAGTAAATTATGTGATCTAAAATAATGCCCTATAGAAATTCGTAATAAATATCATTCAAATGCAATAAGAAGTGAAATAATTTAACAATAATCATTTTGGGTAAATATTTAGCCAAAACGATTGTGAAGGATATATCACATATAGAATCCTCATGTATTCAACATAAAGTTAAGGCCAACATCATAGAAAAATGCAATAATGCTAACCAAAATTCAAACTTTCATACATAAAACAATTGAAGAAAAGTTATTGCCTGATAAATAAATAAAACAGAATCATAAGATAAAATTACCATATATGATAATCTTTTCGCATGCGTGTCAACAATATCGACCTAATTCCAATCAATCCAACATCAGCTAAGAGTACAAAAGTGCAATTTCAGTAGAGCATGCCAAATATTCAAAAGAAAATAGATCATGTTCCATTCATTCCACCAAAGCCTCCTAAAAGGTACAGAAATGCATGATTTGAAGAATGTTTATGATAAAATTTCTGGACCCCTCTCTACATGCATGAGAGGGGTTTAAATAATAAACTATAGGTCCTAAAATAGATTATTACAAAATATAGTTGAGGAGGTTTAAACGACCTTTCTTAGGTTATGCTAAATAAAACTAAAATAGAAATAAAACAAAGTGACTAACTCCTTTGCATTCAATCCTTAAGATCACAAATATTTGTCATTGGTCTGGGGTGCATCAGTTGACCGATCGTAGATTTCAATTGCCTAGTAAATATAGCGTCCGTTAGTGCTGGAACCATTTTTTGTATGGAGGTAGTTAGGCATCACAAGGTCATCCACTCACTATATGGCTTGACTAAGAATTGCCAGTATGCTTCCTAGTTCATCTTGCTTGTTTGTATGATCACCTCCTCCCTTTCCTTTTCTACCTATTTCCACTGATGCTCTAGTTGTTTGGCATTTCGAAGAAATCCGGGTGTAGATTCTGCAACCAGGTTGGTGCCATGCATATTTTTGTTAATGGCTTCAATGATGTTGTTTTTTGTTGCCGCCATGATTGTCGTTTCCCTTTCTTCTTGCTTGAGTTGAGAATCCTAGTCTGCAAATATAATTTATTTATGCGATTCCTCCAATTTTGGAAAATCTGCCTTCCTCCCATCTTTTGATTCTTGCTAGGTGATAAAGTCAGAAATCCCATTTTATGGATTTCTTCATACTCAAGCCTCATGTCGATGAATTGGCTTGTTAGATTATCATTGATCTCACAATAAGGACTTATTTGTGATATTTTTTGGCATAGAAATTCCTTTTGTTGTATTAGTTGGGAGTTAAGACTGAGTGCTTTTTTTATGCACTGATCAATTTTTGAATTGTATTTATACTTATATGTCATAGCTTGAATCCATGCATCTCTTTTTGTTAGAGTGGCTTGATGTTGTATTTGCATCTCTTCAAACTCATGTTGAAGCTTGGCTACTTGTAACTCTACTTGTTGGTTAGATTTTTCCTACTGTAATTGTTGTTCCAATAGTAGAATCTTTTGTTCCTTTTCTCTCAACAACATTTGGACCTTTGTCACTTTAACAATAGTTACCGTGGCATAGGCTCCTACAAATTGCGATAGTCTCGTAAGGTTTTATGATGGGTCCATGGGCGAATATTTCCATACAATGTCCGTTGGTTCATTATCGGGAGTGGTAATAGATGCAGCATCTAACTTTATTTTCTTCATTTGAATTTTGATGATAGCTTTCTGGGTAGGGCTATAAAACAAATCTAATGGAGGAATTTTATCTATTCCCAAAAGAATTTCAGAAGTGGGGGTGGCAGGAATGAGCTCGACATCTTGAGTGGTAACAATTTTCTCCATTATAGTTTCTTGATTTGATTTGTGCATAGAATCTATATTTCAGATGTATTTTCCTTTGTATGGAGTTTCTTAATAAAATTCTCCCATTATTTTTCTAAATCAATAACTGGGGTTTGTTTGATTGAGTAGAAGTAATGTGAATTTCAGCCTACTTCTTTGCTAAGGTTTGCTTAGCTCTTTTCTCTGTAGTCCGAATTATGTCCCTTTCGAAGTCTTTGTTTTTATTTCCCCCATTTTGAGACCGCTGCTCTGAGTGCTCTAACTGACAAGTAGGCTTCTCTTGGGACTCTTCTTCGGAATCTTCTTTGGAATTTCCTCTGGAGATTTCCTCTAAGTTTACACTGGGATTTGGCTCCCTTATTGATTCAATCTATAACAGGTCCAATGGGACCTTTTATTAATCTCCTTTTCCTATATTCACGAAAGTCTTCAAGATCATCTAGGGAAAAATGTAGTGATACCATATGCGTCACTTCTGAAAATGTCTCCTTTTGTAGGAAGAGGTCATCGAAGACATCTTCCTCATGGGTCAATGGTTTCAATTTCACCATAGTACTAATGTCTTCGGAAGTGCCATTTGGGTTATATTGCATTCGTGAGAATGTAGTTAATTTCATAGATTTCATAATCTCTTCTTCTTTGGATGCATGTCCAAAATCGTGTAGTGAAAATGCACCACATTGCAACAAAAATCTAGGCCATATGGCCTTTTTCTGTTCCTTCAATACTTTGCTCAACCCACCTTCTCGTGCTTTTTGGTAGGCGTCCTCCCTAGCCATTAACTTTTCGGGCACATAGTATGGGAGTACATGCGGAAAAGTAATGCTCAAAAATACTCTAGTATATGTAAATGTCTCCTCCCCAAACCATCTGGCTATAGGTAGGATATCTACTTTAGCTTCTCTAGAAAACCTAGGGGCATTTCTGTTGTAGACTTGCTTATGGATAGGTAGCATAACTCCTTGACAAATTTTGTAAAAATGGTGGTGAAACTAAGACTCCCACATACTCTTATGATATATATGGATAGGATGCAGGTCTTGCACAGTCCACTTCCATCCCATGATAAGAAATTTGGAGCCAAAATAGATTGCGTCCATTATATAGGCACTCATGAAAAATGGAGGATAAACCCTTGAATAGATACTCTTATTTCTCCTATAATCAATAATAGCTTTCACTAATTTATCAAGAAAAAGTTGGGCCTAATTCATTATTGTTGCGTTTACGACTACATCTATTAATGCAACCATTTTGGCGAAAATTTGGTACTATTGGGCTTGTCAAACATTCTACATAGGATGATGGGTGCTACAAAACGGTGAGGGGGAGAGATAGATGTTGTGGAATACATACCTATCTTATCCTTTTTGATCTTGCCTTCATTTACTATCCAGGTGCCCGCGACATCTGCTGGGTCTTCATTCTCCATGGCAAATTTCTTGAGTAACTATTTATTATATAGATTTTGTGGCTCTAGTAGATTGTACATAAGCCACAAGCTGTTTGGTGAAAAATATCCCATAACCTCCTACCTACTATTCCTAAATTCTTTGTCTGAGACATCCACTTGATCAATTATCCATTTAACCATATATGTATATGGAATTATCTTTGGTGTTATGGCTATGTGGTGTAGAAATGAGAATCTTGTCTCAAAGAAGGAGGTGCCCGAGGAAATATGACCATAAATTGTGGCCTTTGTTACCATAGGTCTTCGTTTCTCCTCTTCTAATAGATCATGCATAGCCTCCCATGTTGAGGCTCCTCCGTCTCTCCTACATGTAGTATCAGAAAATAGAGGGATCATTTATGATTTTTTAGATACGGTTGCCTTTCCCCTCTTTGCCATTTCTCCCAATGACTCCTATTGTGGATTGTTCCTAAAAATGGAGCAAAGTAGAAGCTATCAGATAAACACAAGTAAAAATGAACATAAGAATGAATCATACAGATAACCTTGAAAAGGCGTCAAGAAAGGAGTTTTATTAAACATAAGTGAGAAGATATCGTATCACGTCGAGCGACTTTTCAAACGTAAATGCCATTAACCTATACTAAATACCCACTAATGGTTCCTTATCCCTAGCTTTATTGCTCAGTAATGTTTTTCATCATAATTCAGGAAAGAAACTTATTAGGGTGACAAGCTTTTTAGCTGCGAAAATGTTAATTTTACGATTGCGATGCAATATCACAAATTGCATTATCACATTTCGTGTGTATGATTTCCTTAAAATTCCTTTGGTTTCTGTGGGATGATAAATGTGGGATGTTATTTATTTCTTTCAAAGCACGACTTGTTCAATAAGGATTTACCTTATAAATCCTTTTTTAATTCTACGACAACTTGAGTGTTTTTTTATAACATAGTTCGAAATCGGGTTTGGGCTTCTATCGCATTTCACGATATTGCATAGTTGGTAAGGTTTCAGACCTTTCCTAAGGATTTCTAATGCGATGCGATAAGGATGATTGTGTCATCACAATATCACATATTGCATGGTTTTTGGGATCCGTTTTCCTCTCATTTAATAATATCCTATTGTCATCATGACCTATGATCCTATGTTGAGTCAAATGCTGCCAAAGTACAGAGTCATGTTACTGATATATTTAAGAGAAATCCCATCTACAATTCAAACCACTTACACCCTATTTGAATTTTCTACAACAATCCTGAATCACTCTTGACAACTCTAAAAAATTCTATGTTTCGTGCCGATGATGTGTGAAAAATTATGGCCCTCCTTCTATGGATCACTTCATGTTGAATCCAACTTATTATCTAGGAAGAGGATTTAGAGACTCCCTTTCAGTACCTTTGACCTTCCATGCTTGAATGGTGGGTTCTTCACATTTTATGATAGGTTCACATAATTTTCCTTGGATCGAATGATTTTGCAAGTGCTCAACTTCATGTTCATTCTTTTCACTCATTGATTGTGTTGTTGTACCTTGAGGACCATCGTCATTATTGGTGGTTTCTCTCTTGTTTGTTAACAGTTCACATCATTGAATAATAATTAGGTAGTGTCTACCATATTCAACTCTGACACATCTATTCACATGGTGGGTTTTGTACTTTAGTTGGGTTGATAAAGAGATTAAGACTATAGTCATTGTCTGATAAATCTAGGTTGTGCAGATTTATTAGATATTCATGATTGTACACATTATCCCTTCTATTCAGATGGTTGTATCCATGTTGTGGATCCATACACATGATCCCTTCTATTGGGATGGTTGTGTACATGTTGTTGATTCATGTATGTTTATATGCCTACTTAGAGATGCATTATTAGGCATACTTACATAAGAGATGTTAGATATATTGTATCATGCTTGATTTTCAGGTCTCCTGATGGTGTTTCTTTGATTCCTTGCCTTGACTTGTAAAGAATTTCACTCATAACTTCTCGGTTTGGCTTCATGCTTTAGGGTGCATCTGTTACACAATATTTTTTCACACTCCCTATCTCATATCCCGAAGTGTCAAGATGACGAAAGTTGCGAGTGTGGTCACCATCAAACATATTTAGAAGCATCCTTGATAGAAGGAGGAAAAACCTGCCTTAAAAGATTTCTAAAGAAACTTATCGAAAACCTTGTTTCAAGATCAACGCTTTTTTCATCACTGGTAACCCATGCTAGTAACTTGTTGCAATATACTAACCTAGCACTGTCAGTGTGGCCTTTATCAGTAAAACCATGCTGAACTTATTCAAGCAGTTTTTCCTAAATTTAACGAGAAGCTTCTCTTACTATAAATCTTAAGAATGGTGAGCTAGTTATAAGTGAATACGAATTCAAATGAGATCTCCCATTCTTTATTCTTGATCCTACTTTCATGGATCTTTCACTTAATATGTGGAACCTCTCACTCATTTTATGGATCCTTAACTCCTTCTCCTTCCCTATAAATGAGATCCCTACTATTGACCACTGGTTGGCTATTGCTTGGTTTCCTTCCTAGTGTTGAACTATGCCCAAAGGTGAGCTTGAAGGTTAAGGCTACGACTTCGAAAATCACCTAAAGGAGGCTTCAAACATCAAGGCTTAAGTGGTTATAATTCTCCCTTTACTATATATTAGTAATACATTATGTGTTTTCTTTCCATAAATGTGTCAATTATTGCTCATTTAGTGTAATACCCCTTGATCTGTTACATGGTTTACATTGGAATGAAATTCTCCATGTCTGTGTTTGTTGTCTCCACGTGATCTTCCTCATAGGTATTCATGCATAAAAACAAAGAGCAGATTGAGCTTGAAAGCGGAAGAATCATGGATGACAGCAACAGAGGTTAACATCAGAGTATGGTAGGTCATCGATCCTCCTTTGTGTTTTCTGGTATAAGCTAGGAAAGTGTGCACATATCTTAAAACCATGTTTGGTTTATCTATTCAAGATCAAAATTTGAACAGCAAGACTCTCAAGGCCAAGATAGATATGATGAATAAAAAATTCACTGTTTACGTGGATACTATTCATCATCTTCGCTTTGTAGCCAAGGACTCGCCTCACAACGCATCGCTGAAGCATCATATCAACACCATGCAAGCAAGCGGAGGAGGAACATTGAGCATTAAACACAAGATAGATAGAGCTTCTACTAGTCAACAAGCCTCCGACGATGCCTTGGCTGATAGCACCCTTGAAAAGATGATAAGGCTAGAAGATGACCTCTCAGATTATCAAGTTTGATGAATTGTGTTTATTCTCTATTCTAGACACCCTCTGTGTATTGTCTATTTCAAATATATGTTCTCTTTGGGACTCTCTCTATGGTTTTGGCCCATGTTAGGCAAAACCAATTTATAATTTGTCATTATCATTAATCCCTAAGTTCATTTTAAGGGTGTAAATTTTGTAACCAATCATATTGAAAATCACTTAGTTGAATTTGGATACTCTCAATCCACATAGACCAGCTTGAAGCACTATATTTGTTAAACGTATAATGGAGGGAAGCATAGGAAACTTATTTTTTTGTTAGTGGTAGGGGATAGACTCTTTTAGACCATTTGAGCAACATATAGACTATAATCACTGCATATTTATATAACAAAACTTTTCTTTCTTACAAGAAAAAAATAATCTTCATTACAATCAATCTGAAACTATTTTCTTCTAGTAGTCTTATTGTTATACCTATTAGTTTCTCCATTTTCTCGTATTGATCATATGAAAAGGGAATTTTAAATCATAGGCCATTCAAATATTTAACTTGAGATATTGTAGTAAACATCATACTTTGCCTTTGTTTCTCTCCAATATTAATAGTATTTATCTCCAAAGTCAATCATTATGACTTATGTAGTGCTGAACCCCAAATAATTTTCAATGGTAGTTATTTTCTATTACTGCATTTGAATGCAAAGTGATTAACAATGTTGAATGATGGAAAATGAGAATAATAAGAATGTATCCAATTACAAATAGTTTACAATTTCAGGAAACAAACACTTTGAGTAAGTGAACATTTTATTTAGGATGAAAATTCAAGTATTGTATTTATTGTTGAGTTAGTGTGACAAAGAAGTCTTTGCATCATGAATAATTTCTATGTGCTTACATTTAGAGAGAGTGTGTATGTTTTGGGGATGAGAAGGAGAGACAAGGGGAGATAGAGATATAGATGGAGCGGGGAGGAGGGGGAAGAAGAGAGAGGAAAACATAAGGAGGGAGGAAGAGATATAGATATGGAGAGAGAAGAGCAAGAGAGAGAGAGGGAGGGGAAAAGGGAGGGAGAGATAGATAGAGAGATAGATATGGAGAGGGAGTGTGTATGTTTGGGGGTGGGATAGAGACATAAAGAAGGAGAGATAATGAGGGATAGAGATATAGATGGAGGGTGTAGAGATGCTTTTACACTAAAATAAATGCACGCTATTAATCTAATTACTCTAAAATTAATGTAAATCATAAATCTAGTTGCATCAAATTAGAAATCAACATCAAGACTGAAAGAAATGCATATAGTGCAAACAATAAAATAGTATTAGAAATCCACATTTACACTAAAATCAAAGCATCTAGTGCAATCAATCAAATAGGATTATAAATAAATATCTACACTGAAACCAATGCATCCAGTGCAAGAAATAAAATAGGAGTAGAAATCAACATCTACACTGAAATCAAGAATCTATTGGAAGCAGTAAAATAGGATTAATGTTAGGAATGGGATCCCCCAAAGACAATTTTTGGGGCTAAAATCTCATGCTTTGTGTCAATTTTGTAATGAAGTAGTAATGTTTCCACATTTTGTGGTCATGGAGTGCAAAGTTGTTGAGTCATAAAGGGTTGTCCACCCTTATTTTGTAAAGTGTAAAGTCGATTATAAAGATCCACCCATGGTCCGCGGTCCATGGGATTTTATAAAAATAGCTAAGTAAGCTCGCTCTAAGTAGTTTGAAGATAAGTTTAGGAGAAAAGAAATCTTGGAGTCTTGGTAGCAGAGTCTAAGTGTTTTTGGTCTTAACGTAGGTAGAGCCTCTGCACTTGAGTGCATAGAGGCCTAGGGTAGAAGTTTACATCTGAGTGCATAGAGGCCTAGGGTAGAAGTTTACATCTGAGTGCATAGACCCCTATAGCTATGTGCGCAAGGCAGTTAGGATCTATAATAATATGAAGATATCAATAAAGATAAGTATTCCACAATTTCTTTGTATTTATTTCCTGTTTATGCATCTGGTATATTGCGTTTTGGGTTTAAATTACAATGTTTATGTGATGCGCGAATATGTGTGATGATATTGGTTAATTGAAGGAAAGTAAGAATATCAGTTTACACGACGCTAACTGTGATTGTTTAGTACAATAATTAAAACACTTAATTTAACTTTGGAAACTATACAATATGCTAGCATAACAATGCGGAAGTACCTGGATCATGGGTTAAGGCTATGCGAAGGACAATCATGCACCTTTGCGAAGGTACTGAAGGGCGGAATAAAAGGCTAGACTAATAGGGCCCTAAAGCTTAGTGACCTATGCAAAAGTAGGAACAGAGGGTATAAACTGACATCACGACCATCTCAAGGAGCGAGAATTTGGTTCCAACATCCCCCCATATTACTATAGGTGAGACTTCGGTCTGCGCTCCATGGGCTGATACCAAAAGGGCTAGTAGCATACGGATTTGTTTGGCTAAGTAACATTGAACCTAGGTCATGCCCCATGCAGGCAACAAATGATTTTGTTTCCAGGAAAAGAATCTACATAAGAGATGTGTGATGTCGTATCATTGGAATCCAACTAAGAAAGAGGTTGAAGATTGGCTGGATAAGAAGATCTACAAATTCACTGCATAGGAGAATAGAAATCCATGACTAACAAAGGAACAGTGGCTGGACAGGTACCTATATGCAAAAATCCATGAGATCCTTTTTTGTTCCTTTCTGATTGAATTATATGAGTGGATCACGAAGCTAGTGGATAGCCAAGGAAGGTGGAGACTTGACGGTCCTATTGTTTGGACCTCAGAGTTAGTACAAAGACTGGAAGCCTCTGAGAATAATATCTCTCGTGTTGTCAATCATTGTTTCAATTGCATCATAGGAGGATTTGTGATTGAATTCATGGTTGATACCTTAGTTAGTTACAACAAGGTAGATCAACGCTTTTTCAAAGGTCTGCGAGGTAATTACTTTAAGTCTTTTAATTCTCGGATTAAGATGTTATTGTGCGCAAAATGGCTTATGCAGCTACCTTGATGTTTGAAGCTATGCAAAGTGGAAATACTTATAGAAATTAAGGAAGAAAGGGTCTTGAGTATAGCCCACTAATTTCACGTCCATTGGGTGATGAAGGGGGAGTAGTGCAAGCTTCTCTGCAAAGTGCAATTCAGTTAATAAGACAGGGATTCCTGCGACTACCACCTCAACCCACACCACCTCCAACTTCACCACCATCACCTGTGACTTCACCCATACCACCACCACCTCCACCATAGTTCAGCATGGCAAATTCACTGAAGTTTCCCTTGTTTAAAGGCTTGGGAAATGAGGACCCATACCAGTTTTGGTTCGTTGTGAAAGCTGTATGGGAATCTCAGGGCGTTACAAATGATCACATGAAGAAGGCAGCATTGGTTAGTGCTTTGCAGGATTGTGTGCTAACTTGGTACATCAAGTACACTAATGATAACCCAAATGCTTGAGTAGCGGACATCCAGACCGTGCTAAATAAAGAGTTTAGTGTGACTAAATCTGAGGCATAATCGATTGTGGGGTTCAAGGAAATCATGATGAAGACAGGCGAGACACCTTGGGAATTGGATTAGAGGTTGAAGTGTGAAATCCACGTAGCCAATATAAACTTAACAGATGGACAACATCGCGAATGGTTTGTGGTTACACTCTTTCCACACCTAAGGTTTACGCTATCACAATAGAAGATTACAAGTCACACAGAGGCCTTGGAGATTGCAATGAGACTGCATGAAACATTGATGCAAGATCCGAATTTGGGGGTTCAATAGAGTAATGCACAATTGCAAAATGTTTGCCTTGGAATGCAAAGTTTGAAGTAGGACATAACATTTCAATTGGAGGTGCACGAAGAGGTATGGTAGTTGAAATGTGAAGGTTAAGGGCATGAAAAAGACCATTGCTCGGTATTTGTGAACTATATTGCAGGAGGAGGATTGATGCCTTTGTGGCCAGAATCTCAAATAGGACTGAGCGTGGGGCTTGCGTTGTGGTGTGCTATATGTCAGGTAGCAGGAAAACATACAACAAATAACTGTCATTTGCTATAGAAGTTTGTACAAACACCACAACAACTATTTTGCAACTTCAGTAGGTTGTAGGGCTTGATGAGCACAACTATAGAAGCTATGAAAAAATTATGGAAATAACACCCACCTATAGGGTTCAAGCAGAAATGCGGCCCCCTTACCAGAGTGCAGGGATGACGCAAAAAGGCTTTCAGGGGAGCAGATGAGGCCAAGGCAGAGGAGGACCTAGCAGAGGTCAGGGATAGCTGATCTATCACAAATCTAGAGGACAAACACACTATGCATGTGAATTCACTAACCCTACACGACTGTCATGCAAATATTGTAATCAATTTGATCATGAGACAGAGGACTGTCCTACACTGATATCAAGGATATGCGACAAAGGAGCAGTACCACCTCAGCTGACTTAGAACCTCTAGATGATGAGGTCTAGCATCGCGAGGATCATTTGAATGTGAATATAGTGCTCTGAAGTGGAATTGTAATGGGTGATGATAAGGGGAAACAACCTGAAGACAGTGCATCAGTTCACAAAGCTCCAACGAAGGAGGTTGAATTTTATTTGGAGCGCACACGTGAAATGTTCATGGAAGAAAAGAAGAGCTTCGGTGAGGGCTCTACCTCAAGAAGCAAGGATAAGACTGATCAGGAGATAGACCCTTCTATGCTTACAACCTTTCCAGAAACTTGCGTGAATTTGTTGCGTGATAGAAAGGTTGTGAAGGAATTACAGGAGCTTATAAATAGATGTGTCAGAAACAATCTTTGTGAACCGCATGTGGTACGAAAGATTGGTAAGAATAAAGCAAGGATAGGACAAGATATGAGAGTAATCTCGCAGATAGGAGAATATGAAATGGATTAGATTATTTTGGATCTGGGGTCAGATGTGAATGTCCTACCAAAGCATACTTGGGAGCGGATGGAAGACCCATGCTGCAGTGATCTCCGGTTTAGTTAAGGATGGAAAATCAGCAGAAGATGATCTCCATGGGGTAGCTGCAAGGGGTGATTGTAGATATTGAAGGCGAGAGTGCATTGGCTAACTTTGAAGTAATAGAAATTATGGATGAAAAAAACCCCTACCCTGTGCTCCTTGGCATTGATTGGGTTACTAACATGAATGTAGTAATCAACCTAAAGAAGTAGAAGATGATATTTGAAAATAAATTGCTTTGTGTAACAAGTACCCCTAGATCCTGCTGAAGGATCACGCTATACTGAACCAGTCTATGATTTTAAGAGAGATGAAGATTTGGACTGTATATATAAGACAATAACACGAGACAAAGATTGGGTGAATCCGACAATGGATGGAAAAATTACATGGGATCATGAGAGTTACTGCACCTCGGACTTTGATGAAGGATTAGAGCATTGGCATAAACGATTACATGAACTAACCACACCGAGTTGTAACATGATGACCCAATCAATCTGCTATGTATCATCAGAGGTAATAGAACTTCAAACTTATGATGGCCTAAATAATGTAGATGTATTTTTGGATGCATTTGAGAGGAAAGTACTAGGGTAGCAGTGCTTCCAAGCTTTGGACTAGGAACTACACATTACACCCATAAGATGGTGGGGTATGCACAAGGGTAGATTTGATGATTGGCATGAGTGTAGGAGGATGATGAGAACACACTTTGGGAAACCAAAGGTATGAATGAATGACAAATATGATAGGAAGGATTATCTGTGCACACACTTGGCCGAATGGGTTTAGGCTTATGGAATGAAGCCCCAACCGGAATGGGTGCACTTGTTCTATCATACCTTGGATGTCATCCTGATGAACTGGTACTTCGAAACAGAGCTCTATCATGGTACAGGTGAATGGGGTATTCTGCGTGAATGATTCATAATGACATTCAACTTTGAAGATGGGTTTGACTGTATTGATGAAGCGTTACAAGAAGTGAAAGCAAAAATCTTTAGGATACCATAGGATCCTTTGGATATGATTCAATCTGATTGGATGACTTAGCTGAGCCATGCATTGGAATGCTATAATGTGACTACTGAAGAAGAAGATGAGGATTCACGAAAGATTAACATCCATAAAACAGAGGGTCACTGGGAGGTTGAGGGACGGCAGATTGAAAATCTTGATATAACTATGGCACTGAAAAGGAAACAGGTAAATATTGGTACGGTGGTGGAGCCCAAATTCACAAAGATTGTAGATTACTTGGATGATGTGACGGTGGATAAGGTCAAGGAATTGCTTTGTGAATACCAGGATTTGTTCCCTACCAAGTTTACGAGCTAAGAGGGAAAATAGGAGACCTGGGAATTATGAAGATCATGTTAAAACCTAAGGTGAAGTCGGTTAAGGAAAGAGCTCACCGTCTCAATCCAAAGTATAAGGAGAAGGTCCACTTCGAGTTAGACAAGATGCTTGTAGCAGGCATCATTGAGCCTGTAGAAGAATCTGATTAGGTAAGCCCAATGGTGGTACAGGAAAAGAAGCAAAAGGATGAAATAAGGATATGCGTATATCTCAGGAAGTTGAGTGATGCTTGCGTACAAGATCCTTTCCCAACTTCGTTCATTGATGAGGTTTTGGATAATGTAGGTGACTAGGAAGAGTATTCCTTCACTGATGGGTTCTCTGGGTACCATCAGATCGAAATCGCGCCAAAGGGTAGAAGCAAGATGACCTTCGAGACTGAGTGGGGATCTTTTCAGTACATTGTAATGCCTTTTGGATTGAAGAATGTGCGTGCGATTTTTTTGCGCGTAGTCATTCCTTCATTCAAGGAATTTATTCATAAGTCCCTGGAGGCATAATTTGATGACTAGACTATGTTTGGGTTGGTGAAACACCATGTGGCAAGTTTGTGCCTAATGCTAGATACCTATCAAAGGTACTAGATCACGATCAATCTAATGAAGTTCCTGTTTTGTGTTCCCATTGGGACTCTGTTGCGTCATGTGGTTTGTAGATAGGGACTAATGGTAAATCCCACGAATATCACAGTAATAATTAACTTGGAAGCACTAAGGAGTGTCAAATAGTTGCGTGCAACCTTAGGACATACTAGGAATTATAGGAAGTTTATCAAGGGCTATGCCTAGATCACCGTGCCTATGGAAAAGTTGTTGAAAAAGGATATCACATTCTGTTGGAATGAGGACTGTAAGAAAACATTGGATGTATTGAAAGAAAATATGGTCACTGCGGCAATTTTAGTATTCCTAGATTGGAAGAAGGAGTTTCATGTACATGTAGACACATCATGTATAGTGCTGGGAGCAGTACTGGCACAGGCTGGCGGAGGAGAATTGGACCATCCCATAGTGTTCACAAGTAGAAGGTTATCCAAGGCTGAGAAGAACTATTCAACCACCGAGCATGAAGGGTTAGCCATGGTATACACACTCCAGAAGTTTAGACACTATTTTTTGGGAGGCCATTTTAAGATGTATACAGATCATTCTACATTGAAATACCTGGTGAATAAACCTATGTTGGGGGGGCGAATTTGTAGGTGGTTGTTATTGTTCCAAGAGTATGATTTTGAGGTTATTGTGAAGCATGGATGACTGAATGTGGGATGAGACCAGATATCGCGCATCGAAACAGGGGAAGAGCCCACTAATTTGGAGGAGGGATTACCTAACATGCAACTATTTGTAGTGTGCGTCGCAGATGGTCATTTTGAAGACATCATACACTTCCTAATGATATGAACTACCCCGTAAGGTTACACCATTCAACAGAAGAATGTTATGAAGCCATCTCACAAAAAGATAGAAAAGATAGATGAACACCTTAGAATTTAGCCTCTTCGAGGGGGCAACCTCCTTTACATTACATAAATGAACAATTCTTCAATGATCCAAATGACAAGACCTCCTTTTTATATATAGGAGTCTAAGGGGTCATAATATAATCAGAGCTGACATAACAATAATAATGTAAGGGCACAATAATAACAATAGTGGGCTTCTATGGGGCACAATAATATAATAAGGGGGTTGTACTAATAACAATAAGGGGTTACACTAGTAGTATAGGGGCCTAACATGCCCCTCTTCTTCAAAAAGTGTTGTCCTAAATGCGTGAGTAGTTCTTGATGCTTATGTATAAAATTCTTGTCCTTCCATGTGAAATATTCAACAGGTAAGTTCTTCCACTTGATGAGATGCTTTGAAATTGATTGATTTCGTAGTTGTCGACTTCTTGATTCTATAAATGCTTCAGGTTCCAATATGATTTTCCCTTCCTTGTCAAGTTCTGGCAATATTGTTGGAACTAGGATATTCAAAAACTTTTGAATGAGTTCCCACCCTACTTCACCATTCTTTCATTCATACCTTCCTTTGTTTATCAAATTTAGTTGGATAATTGTATCAACCTCTACCATTTCTGCAACCATATGTTCAATTTCACTCCTTTGGGCATATGGATATCTATAAGGCTTGACATTTGGAGGAACACATCCTAGAATAAAATGAATAGCATGATCATGATCAGGAATACGTGGGAGACCTTTGGGAGTCTCAAATACCTTGGAATTATTGTCCAAGAATTTTTGGAGATATGGAGAAATACATGATTTCGATGTGTGAATAGTTAGCGAACATAATTGTGCAATTACACCTCCTTGTTCTTTATTCAAAAGCTTTGTCATTTTGTCAGAGTTGTTTATCTTTCCCGGTTTCCCTGTGATACCCCTTAATTCAACTTCCTTTCCTTCCAAAGAAAATTTCATAAAACGTTCTCAAAAATTAAAAGTTATTATACCCAAGGATTGTAACCATTGGACTCCTAGTACAACATCAACACTGCCCATTGGAATGGGAAACTTTTGGATATTCAATACATATTCTCCCAAGGATAGCTTGATATTATGGCACTTTCTAGAGAAATTTATGGTTCCTCCACTTACAACTATCACTTGAAACTCTGGTGCTAGATCTAGGAAGCAATTCAAGTCCTTGGCTATATTACAATTAATAAAATTATGGGTACTACCCAAATCAGTAAACACTATTACCTTTTTCCTCTTGATATGTCCTTCTATCTTTATAGTTTGAAAATTGGTAATTCCAATGAATGCCTTACAATATATGCTTGGATTCATTTCTTCTTTTTCTGGGGTTGGTTCCTGGTGAGTGTCCTTATCTTTTGATGTTTCTTGATACTTTTCTTCCTGATGTTTCAATGTTTGAATCTTCTTCTTCTTGATATGTCCTTCTATCTTGAGAGTTTGGGGAATGGTAATTTCTTCCAATGCTTTAAAAAATATGTTCGGACTCATTTCTTGATGCTCGAAGTGATCTTTCACTTCTTGAACATTTTTCTTCTTGATATGTCCTTCTATCTTGATAGTTTGAGGAGTGGTAATTCTAGCCAATGCATTACAAGATATAGTTGGATTCATTTCTTCTTTCTCGATGTGATCTTTCACTTCTTGAAAATTTTTCTTCTTGATATGTCCTTCTATATTGGTAGTTTGAGGAGTGGTAATTCTTGCCAATGCTTTACAAGATATGGTCAAATTCATTTCTTCTTTCTCTAGGGTTAGGTCCTGGTGTATATCCTCTTCTTTTGATGTTTCTTGCTCGCTTTATTCCTCCTCCTCATACTCTATATAAAATAATTTTTTCTCAGCACACTTATGACCTTTAGTGCATTTTCTATCACAATTGTAACAAAGCCCTTTTTCTCTTTTTTCTTCCAATTATTGTGGTGTAACCCTTGTAGGTTGTGGAAGGCTAGGAGAAACAACACTTACATCTTTATAGTTGTGAGGGGTAGAATTCATTGTTGCCATAATTTTTCTTTCCACTTTGTAACAAAGCCCTTTTTCTCTTTTCTCTTGCAATTGTTGTGGTGTTGCTCTAAAGAAGGTGTTTCTCTTTGTATTCTCATAATGTGCTATAATTTCCTTCGTGAAAATTGACCATGTAACAAGTTGTCTATGATAACAAAACCCTTTATACCATAAAAATTGATCTGGCTCTAAATATGAAGATGCAATACATACCTTTTGTAATAGTGGTACACCATGTAGATCAAAATACTGCTTCATTTGTAGTATCTAATTTACCGGATCCTTGCCATCAATCTTCCTGATATCACCTTTTCTTGATTTTAGGAGCTCAATCTTGAAATGACTTTATCTTTGTATTTTTGGCTCTTCTAGTTCTAAAATTGCAGCCTACAGTAGCCCTCTATGTCCTCTTTCCAATGCCACCAGTCTGATTGAAATTGGATTCTCTAAGAAAGAGTTATACACAATATCCCAAGATGACCTGATTATATACCTTTTAAGTAGAGCGAACTTGTATGAAGTGCCATATGTCAATGTTTTGACCTCTGGATCTGAAAAGGATACACAGGAAACTACATTCCATTCTCTTTTTGTACCTTCTTACAAAATTTCAATCTGATGCTCAGAGAGAATGTTATGATGATTTTCCCCAGGTCACTTGTTAGGAATGTAATTTGGGAGTCTAAAAATAGGCCAACTTCCTCAGATCATATCTCTGCAAATGTAGCACAAAAGTCTTTGAAATTTAGAACTGAGGTTCAGAACAATTTTAATCCAAATGGTTATTTTTTTAGCATTTGAAATGTTGCAAAGAAAAAGTTATAGTGCAAATGTCATGATGACCTACTTGGAACAGTGAAACCCTAGAATCCAAAGCTCTGATACCAAATATTATGAAACCAGCTCACAAAAAGATTGAAAATATAGATGAATGCCTTATAATTCAGCCTCTTCGAGGGTGCAACCTCCTTCACATTACATAAATGAACAATTCTTCAATGATCCAAATGACAGGACCTCCTTTGTATATATAGAAGTCTAAGGGGTCATAATATAATCAGAGTTGACATAACAATAATAATGTAAGGGCACAATAATAACAATAGTGGACTTCTATGGGACACAATAATATAATAAGGGGGTTGTACTAATAACAATAATGGGTTACGCTGGCAGTATAAGAGCCTAACAAAGAAGGAGTTAGTGGTGCGCACGAAAGAATTTTTTTGTCATTTTTAGGCATCTATACAAAATGTGACTGATGAAATATTGCGATGATATGTAACAGAGTTTGAAAGGAGCAGTATCCTCACAGATGATCACAAGGGCACCGCAGGAGGTCATTATGCAGGGAGAGCAGCCGCACAAAATATTATATTTGCAGGGTTGTGGTGGTGAAACCTCCATAAAGATTCAAAAGCTTACTGTAATGTGTGTGATGTATGTCAAAGGACGAGCATACCATCATGGAGGGATGAGCTACCTCTGAATCCATCGATGATGTTACAACCCTTTGAGAAATGGGTGATAGATTTTGTGGGACCCATTCAACCCCAAGGTAAGAAGACAGGAGCATGGTACATTATCATTGCGATGGAGTATTTGACTCGAAGGGTGGAGGTAGCCTGTGAAATATTGCATAGGCACGACTATTACAAATTTCCTCTTTGAGTATGTATTGACGTGATTTCCGTGTCCAAATATTTTGATCAGTGATCATGGTATGCACTTTTTGAATGAGACGATTAGTGAGCTGAAGGAGGAATTTTAGGTATATCACTAGAAGAGCATGCTTTATCACCCACAGGCTAATGGGATGGTGGAAGCAGTCAATAAAGTGTTAGAGAATGTGTTGACGAAGGTTTGCAATGCTCAGTGAATTGATTGGGACCTACGCATACCTACAGTACTATGGCCCTATTGGATGGCATCCATGAAGTTGACTGGATAGACACCCTTTAGGTTTGTCTATGGTGTTGAAGTAGTGATGACCATGGAATACATTGTTATTAGTCTGTGCGTAGTGGCACTAACGAGTATGAAGGATCATGGAGCCCTAGAAGAGAGGCTCACATGGTTGGCTAAGTTGGAGGAAGAGAGATTTCTAGCTGGATTCCACCAACAGGTCCAAAAGAAGCATGAAAAAGCATGGCATGATCTTCGCATTAAGATACAAACCTTTAAGGTAAATGACTTGGTTTTGTTATATGACAGTAAGTTTGATAAATTTCCAGGGAAGTTCAGAATGCATTGGTTAGGGCCCTATATTGTTAAGGATATTACCAATGGTGGAGTAGTTCAATTGGTTAAATTCAATGGAGATCCCTTTTGAGGAAAGGTGAATGGAAGCTAATTGAAGCCATACATCGGTGGTCCACCCATGTGACAATATGAGGGTAGCACAGTCTTAGCACTCTAGGGAGCTGAAAGGAGGTGTGGGACTATAAACTACACTACCCAGGTTTGGGAGCTACGCGATTGGAGGATCATGCGAAGCAAGGAAGTGTCACAGGGTTCACAGCAATGCGAAGGGATATGCACTACCCACGAAGAAATCACACAGGTCAGCCGAAAAGTGACTGTTAAAGTCATTGTTCATGATTTGATTGTAGAAATGCTACCAAATGTAGTGAGAAGCCGACATTTAAGATGAAATTTATGGGTCAGATCCTTGAAAATCTGCTGCCAATTTATCATTAATGAATCGGATGTGAGGGGAACGGTTGGATTTGAATTCAAAATGCCTTATAAATTGCAGGTGGCTACCCAGTGAAAAACACTTGAAATTTTGAGAATTGAGTTGTTGAGCTGTCAGGCGCACATGAACCAAGAATTATTCGAAGATCTGATAGCAAGTTCGGCATTTGAGCCATTACCAAAGGCGACACAAGAATTGTGGAACAATGTCATGTCGGCACTCCTAGAAGTTATGGACAAAGAAGTTGTGATAGTCGAGCTGCCTGTGCTGAAGGTTTTTAGGGGGGCAAAAGAAGTGGCCTCGGAGGTTGCAGAAGTATTAGCGAAAGTTTCCAAATCAACATGGACACCTAGACTGAAGCCAACCCCAACCAAGGAGAGTGTGAAGGATAAGAAGGGAAAGTAGCCTACAATACCAGTGCACACATCACTCAGAAGAAACCCACCCAAGGACAAGCCCACCACATAGGAAAAGGGTAAAGCCATCAATTTGGAGCCAAATGAGGAAGAAATTGAAGACATCCCAATGGATGATGAAGACTTGGGGATAGACGTGGGGGATTTTGAAGTCCAGGGTGTTGAACCTATCACTCGGTTGCCTGAGTACGTCCCTCTATGCAAGGGCAAGACCAAGGTGCCAAAAGATATCGATGAAAGTAAGGTCCCCTTGGAAACCCCTTTGCTACTGGATGAGTTTGTCTTTGAATGACTGCACTTGGGGTAGATTCCTCTGTTAAAGCTGGAAGAGTGGGACTTAGCTAGAAATGAGAAGTTTTCACACTTGGCGACTGAGCAGCTAATGCACCGCATTATTGACTCAACCACCAATCTAACTACATTAGAGCTGAAAAAGTGGCTCAGTAGAGTAGGCAAGGTAGGTTCACTAAACCTACTATGGGTGCCGCACTACAACTACACCTTGATTATAGTATTTTTCATCAAGCAGCTGCTATTCTTGGTGCATGATGGGTGTCTACGGCTGGAGGAGCCAATACCCATCACTGACAGATTGATCCATAGGATCACACGGCTTCCCTACATAGAAGAAAATTCGGCCATTATGTGTGATGGAAATGGTGGCAAGCAAGCCCTTGTGGAAGCCATGAAGGAAAAATTTAAGCTTGTGAAGAAGTCACGGGGCTATGCCATCTCAAGTATTAGTGACCCTGTAGTTAAGGTGGCCATGCAGATTTTGTCCAGAAAGGTGATGAGGAAGTGTCGCGTAGATGAGGTGCCCACACTTGTTGTTCCACTAGCAGCCCAATGCGTCGAAGGAGTCAAGTTCAGTTGGGCACACTATCTTTTCAGTGATTCCTTTCAAACTTCCACGAGGCACAGGAGTTCAGCAAGACTTTCCACTATTCATGGTTCTTGCTGTCTATTGTGCTAGTAGCATAGGAGCTTCTAGAGGACAGTTAATTCCCCTCGGTCACGCGAACCTACCAAAAGCAGTGAAGTACGCTTTGCTGTGGGTGACCAATGATGCACATCACATAAAGGGCATTAAGATATTTTGGATCTTGATGGAGATGAACATTTGCATGGTAATCAATCACAAACCACAGTTGTCAAATACTGTGTTTTCCAACCTGCAGGGCTACACAGAGTTCAAGATAGATTTTTACCATGTGTCAATCAGGGTGCGAAAGGACCCTACGTAGACATGATATGACTTGCCTTACTTGGCAACAGATGATGCCATTGATGCATTACTTGATCACTGGCCAGCAGAGTGGTGCACTACATCAGAATTGGTGGTGGGGGCAAGCAAGTTCGTCCCACAATGCAAGAAGGAGGAGGACAAGCTCAAGATAGTGTAGCTGGCTGAGAAGAGGATGAAGGAGGCTGTTGACAAGGCCTAGGTGAAGCACAATGCCACTCATTAGATGGAGAAGCAAACAAGTGTAACAGAGCAAGGCTCTAACAAAGGCGTGAGGTAGCCTTCTCTCGATATAGAGGAAGAGATGAACGAGAAAATAGAGCAGCATGGCGCGAACCCACAGGTGATTTCCACTCGCATCAAGCATCCACGGGAGCAAGAGAAAGGAGGGTCGAGGAAGAAATCCAAGGCCACTAAGACATCGTTGGACCCAATCACCCTTAGAGAGGGCGATTGGAGACATGGTGCGAGATGTTACCGAGGAGGCCCTACAATAGTTTCAGTAGCACCAACAACTAATATTGGGGGCTATCCAAATAGGTCTACATGAGTTGTAGACCCGCACAACATAGGCTCGCACGGTGTCCACCAGCCTCAGTATCGACACTTCAGAAGCTATTGATATGCTGCGCACGAAGGTCTCCAATGTAATAGTGTTTCCCAATGGAGCACTAACCAAGGAGAATGAAGCTGACAAGCCCGCTATCAGTGCCCTAAAGGGAGTGGGGTTGAATTTGGCAGTGCTCCTTGGTGAGGTGCTCCACCTATAGCAGGATGGAGTGATTGCGGAGTTGAAGGCCTGTGAACACCATACTCTACAGGTGATCATTGAGCAGAGGATTAACGATGAGAAGATAGCCCGACAATAAGACTCTTCCATCACCGCCATGACTGAGGTAACCAACCAAAACAAGCGTATAATTGAGGTTGTGGAAAAGGCATGTTGAATGGTCCTAGAGTTGGCCATTCCTAAGGAAGAACTAGTTGAGGTGCACATCTACAAGTTTTCTACAGGGGTTCATGACGCTCGCACAAAGATGGATAGGGTTTAGCTGGAGTTGAACGTATACATTATTGAATTACAGTTGAAGTCCCAGCCTTGAACTCTGCCAGAAGTAAAGGAGAAGCATGCAATCGTTGTCACAAAGGCAATAGTGGTGGTTAACAGTGCAGTAGCAGACTGCGCAAAACTTGTTTAACAGTCGTTCGAGGTCTTAACAAGCTTGCAGGAGGACCCTAATGTACAGCAGTTGCAGATGGAAGTGCGAGAACTACAACAACAATATGACGAGGTAAAAGGCACAACAAGAACCATCACACTCAAACAGAGACTAGAAAAGCTGCAGGAGGCCAAGTAGTTGAAAGAACATGTAGATTCAACGCAACACAAGGAGGCAGTCCTCAAGGCATGACTGAAGCCTTGGTTGGATGAGGCTTATGCGGTTACAATCTATATTGAAGGAAAGCATGCAAATCTGCAAGCAACTCAGCAAAAGCTTTAGGCCAATAGTTCAGGAGTAGTGACTGAGTAGATGGTTGAAGAAGCGAAGTAGGCGGTTGCACATTGCATTGGCGAGGTTGCGATCATACAGGTTGAGCTAGGAGATCTTCGTGCTAAGATCTCCACACCCGTAGAGTGACTCAAGGACGAGTCACAATGTTTGTGTTGGGGGTCTGTTGGGAGTGGGATCCACCAATGATAGTTTTGGGGCTAAAAGCCCATGTTTTGGGTCAATTTTGTAATAAAGTAGTAAAGTCTCCAGATTTTGTGGTCATGGAGAGAGAAGGTGTGAAGAGTAATAAGGGGTTATCTGCCCTTATTTTGTAAAGTGTAAATTTGGTTGGAGATCCACCCATGGTCTGTGACCATGGGATTGTATAAAATGAGCTAAGTAAGTAAGCTTTAAGTAGCCTAAAGTTAAGTTCTAAAGAAGATAAGTCTTAGAGTCTTAGTAGCGGAGTCTAAGTGTTTCAGGTCTTAGCATAGAAAGAGACTTTGCAGCTATGTGCGCAGAGGTCTAGGGTAGAAGTCCACAGCTGAGTCCGTGGACCCCTGCAGTTGTGTGCACAGGGTGGTTAGAATCTATAATAATTCAAAGATACCAATAAAGAGAAGTATTCCGCAATTTCTATGTATTTAGTTCCTGTTTATGCATCTAATATATTACGTTTTGGGTTTAAATTACAATGTTTATGTAATGCGCGAATATGTGTGATAATATTAGTTAATTGAATACATGTAAGAATATTATTTTACGTGGCACTAACTATGATTGTTTAGTAATATAAGTAAAACACTTAAGTTAACTTGGGAACCTATAAAATATGCTGCCATAACAGTGCGAAAATACATGGATCATGCGTTAAAGTTGTGCGAAGGAAAACCATGCACCTTTGTGGAGGTACTGAAGGGTGGAATAAAAGGCTAGACTGATAGATCCCTAAAGCTTAATGACCTACTAGAAAGTAGGAATAGAGGGTATAAACTGACATCACTACCATCTCAGGGTGCGGAAACTTGGTTCCATTATCCCCCCCATACTACTTCGGGTGAGACTTTGGTCGACACTCCATGGGTTGATTCTGAAAGGGCCAGTGTTGTAGGGATCTGTTTGGCTAACTAACGTTGAACTTGGGTGAGGCCCCACACATCCAACAATTAGAAATCAATATCTACACTGAAATCAATGCATCCAATGCAAGCAATCAAATAGGAGTAGAAATCAACATCGACATTGAAATAAATGGATCTATCATAAGGTATTAAATAAGATTAGAAATTGACATCTAAATTGAAATCAATGCATCTAGTGCAATTGATCAAATAGGATTAGAAATCCACAACTACAATGAAATCAATACATCTATTTTGAGTGAAAAACCAAAATATTCATGACTTTCTAGATTTAGCTTCTATGTATGTTTTTGTCTATGTGTGTCTCTTTCTTCTTCCCTCTCTCTCCACCTTCCATTTTTTGTCTATATCCTACCCTCTCTCTTTCTCTCTCTCTTTCTCCCTCTCTCCCCTATCTCTCTCTATCTACCTCTCGCTCCCTTTATTTATCTTTCTCTTCTTCCCTCTCTTCCCCCTGCCATCTATATCTATACCTCCCTCCATCTCTCCTTATTTATTTCTCAATCTAATCCCCCCAATCACATGTCATGCTATCCCTCTCTCTCTATATATCCATATCTATCTCTCTTCCTGCTTCCCTCTCTTTGTTTGTCTCTCCTTCCCTCTCGCCCCCTCCATGTATATCTCTATCTCCCTTTCTCTCTCCTTCTTTATCTCTCTATATCAACCTGCAAACATACACAGTCTCCCTCCATATCTATCTATATTTATATCTCTCCCTCTCTCTCTCCCTCTCTATCTCTTACCCTTGTATCCCTTTTTCTCTCTTTTACCCTCTCTACCCCATCCAT